>JAJIBD010011544.1:0-64361 GCA_021461705.1 Cryptotis parvus | reverse complement strand
AAAAATTAATTTGGACCTCTGGCTAACACCATGCACAAAAGTCAAATCAAAATTAGTTAGAGGGGAGGGAGGAGAGATAGCACAGTGGGTAGGGCATTTGCCTTGCACGGCTGACTCGGGTTTGATCCCCAGCATCTCATATGGTTCCCCCAAGCCTGAGCGAAGAGCCAGGAATAACCCCTGAGCATTGCCGAGTATGAGCGCCCCCAAAAAAAGGCAAAAAAAAAATGGATTAAAGATCTCAATATCAGACCTGAATCCATAAAGCACACTGAAACAAACAGGAAATTTTCTCTACAACATTGACACTAAAGGCATCTTCAAAGATGAAACTAAGCAATTGGAAGCAAAGATAAACACATGGGACTACATGAAACTAAAAACTCCTGCACCTCAAAAGAAATAGTGAACAAGATACAAAGACAGTCCACAGAGTGGAAAAGAATATTCACCCAATACTCATTTGATAAGGAATACACACACACACACAATATAGATATATCAGTATATCTATCATATATAGATATATCAGTATATATACACACACACATATATATATGTATATATATATACTGATATATCCAGGATATATATATATATATTCCAGGATATATTAGGCACTGATAAAACTTTACAAGAAGAAAATAGCCAAACAGCCAACCCCATCAAAAATGGGAAGAAGAAATAAAAGAGAAACTTCGACAAAGCAGAAATTCGAATGGCCAAAAGGCTTATGAAAAAATACTCATCATCACTAATCATGAGGAGATGCAAACCAAAACAACAATGAGATATCATCTCCCACCACAGAGACTGGCACACATTCGAAACAGCAAGAACAACCGGTGCTGGCATGGATGCGGGAAAAAGGGACTCTCATCCACTGTTGGTGGGAGTGCCGAGTGGCACAGCCATTTTGGAAAACAATATGGACATTCCTCCAAAAACTAGAAATTGAGCTCCCATTTGACCCATCAATACTACTCCTGGAAATCTACCCTGGGAAGCCAAAAGAACACAGCAGAAACACCATCTGCACTTTTATGTTCATAGCAGCACTATTTACAATAGCCAGAATCTAGACACAATCAGAATGCCTGAGAACAGATGACTGAATAAAGAAATTTTGGTACATCTACACAATGGAATACTATGCAGCTGTTAGGAAAAAGAAAGTCATGAAATTTGCCTATAAATGGATGGACATGGAGAGGACCATGCTGAGTGAAATTAGCCAGAAGGAAAAGGACAAATATAGATTGACTGCATTTATTTGCAGCATATAAAAAAATACTTATAGTATGATACCAATATTCAAGGCCAGGCAAAACATGGATTAGGAGGTCTTGTAAATGGGTGTAATAAACCACAAGTGTGTGGGAGTCAGAGGTTAGGTAAGACAGAGAAGGGAACAGTGTGCTAATACTTGTTGGAAATGATACCAGCCTAGAACTGAGCATTGAATGTAAGCAAAGGGGAGGGATATACATGATATCCCTCTAAATGTATGTATTGCAAACCACAATGTGTAAGAGAAGGAAGAGAGAGAGAGAGAGAGAGAGAGAGAGAGAGAGAGAGAGAGAGAGAGAGAGAGAGAGGGCAAAACACCTGCCATAGAGCGAGGCTCGGGGAGAGGGAATCAGGGGACATTGGTGGTGGGAAATGGGCACTGGTGGAGGGATGGGTGCTGGAACACTCTATGACTGAATCCCAAACATAAACATCTTTGTAACTGTATATCTCACGGTGGTATAATAAACATATTTTAAAAAATAAAATAAACAGAAGCTCCTTACATGCAGAGACCTGGTCTTTTCTCTTCCCTACCACTCACCCCAGGCCTATCACACAAAACAGGTGCTTCATTGAATACACTCTGACTCTAATCATTGACAGAATGCTGTAATTATAGCTCAATTTTTAAATATGCTGACCAATATTCCCTTTAAAGCATCCAGTACTACATTTACTACCATTTTCAGCTAAAACCATTATCACTGTTATTTCTCCATCCTCCCAAATTTCCACACATCATTCAAATCTTCTCAAAATAATGCTCTGATCACTTCAGGTTTTTCAGCTAACGTAAAAAAATAAATAACCACAATAATCTCTAATAAAAATCTAAACTCCTTAAGCCTTGCAGTACTGATTCTTACGTCTTGCAGTTCTGATTCTTTTTTTTTTTGGGTCACACCCGGCAATGCTCAGGGGGTTACTCCTAGCTCTGCACTCAGGAATAACTCCTGGCGGTGTACCAGGGGACCATATGAGATGCCGGGGATCGAACCAATGCCGGCCGCATACAAGGCAAATGCCCTACCTGCTGGACTATCGCTCCGGCCCCAGTTCTGATTCTTAAGTCTAACTTCCTTCTCTCTCGGGTCTCAACAGAGTAAAGTGAGATTTGCTGCCTTTGTTTTTGTCTCAGTGTCTGTTCTTGCCTTTCCTTTTTGTGAACACCTAGACTCATAATTAACCCCTTCCTGCCCCTCAAAACCCCCGGAAGTCCCTCCTCCACTATTACACATGTAGCTTGGTGCCAGTTTTTTTTCTTTTTTTGGGGTCACACCCAGCGATGCTCAGGGGCTACTCCTGGCTCCTCACTCAGGAATTACTCCCAGCAGTGCTGGGGGACCATATGCGATGCTGGGAATTGAACCCAGGTCGGCTGCGTACAAGGCAAAAGGCCCTAACCACTGAACTTGTCGCCAGTTACCCACAAAATGCGATTTTATGTCATGCATCACATGAATTAAATACCTCAGCTCCTGCTACAACGCTGAATCAATCTTCTACTTCTAAGACTCCATAGTTATGAGCTGAAACCACTCTTTCTCCACCCATTTCTCAACGAGATGCTAATCTTAACCAATCTGAAACTCTACTTCAATCTCTTAAACCAAAAGCCATCCTTTTTTCTTACCTCACTGAAGGCAGCACCATCTGCAACCAAATGATATGTTGCTTGTTTATCTTCTCTGCCTCATTGCTCAAGAGGAAGCCCAGAGTTCTCACACGCACACCGTTAATATAGTATATTCTTCGTGCCAGTCCTTCTAAACAAGAAACCCTGGGCCTGTTTCAGCGACTGCAGGTGTGAACCACAACCCTTTTATAAATTCCTAATTTACGCGGTCAGACTTTACTATGAACTTATGTATGACTCAGTATTTACAAAGCTTTAAAACAAAATTCCTTATTAATGAGGCCAAAGAAAAGCAAAATTACATGTTTATTCATAAAATGCTAATACCTGAGCACCTCTTAGCGCATATAAAATGAGAACAAATCAAAGAGCTTTAGTGTACAAAGACTGGTGACTAATAGGGAAGAAAAAAAAACAGCTTGTCTCGAAATATTAATAGGAAACACAGAGGGGTTGGATAGTACAGTGAGTGCGGAGCTTGCTTTGCACTTGGCTAAGCTGAGTTCAATCCATGTTCAGATGAAACTGTTATTAACTGTTCAACCCCCAGCACTGTGTATAGTCCCCTGCGCTGCTCCAGCGTGCCTCTCTCTGGTATCATGGAGGGCCAAAGAGAGGGTCACGAGCTTAAGGTGCTTGTCTTGTACACGCCAGTCCCAGTTTGATCCCCAACACTGCATACAGCATCCCAAGCACTGCTAGGAGTGATCCTTGAACACAACTAAGTGTGGCCCCAACCCAACCCACTCCCACCACAGACACACACACACACACACACACACACACACACACACACACACACACACACACACGCTGGCTGTAGCGCATTAGGTCCCTGGAGTCTCTTCCCCATGGAAAGAGAAGGCCAGCCGTGAGCTGGGTCAGTCCCTGCACAAGTCAGATGCTGACGGCATGAGTGCCATCACTGGATACAGAAAATCACTAGGAAGCAGCACCGCACAGGCACCCTTAAAAGGGATACCACAAATGTCTAAGCAAGCAGCAACTTATATTTTATGCACTGCATAAATCAAGAAATGAGCTGCAGGAAGAACACCAAGAAAGAAAATGAAACCAATGAACGGTTGGGAGAAAGCACATGGAGTGTTATTTCATTGAGTGAGAATGAAATAACTTCCTGGCCTGCGACAAGAGTTCCACAAACATGCCTAGAGACACGAACCCTGGCATGGCTCCATGGCACAGGAAGCAGAAGGGGGCGTCTCCAGGAAAGACCCAACTTTCTGCAAGGAATGCAGGGGTGCTGACTGCTGGTCAAGGCTGTTCCCGAGTCATCAACACATACCTGACTTTTGGTTTATTTCAAAATATCCGCTATAATGGGGTCAGAGCGATAGCCCAGCGGGTAGGGCGTTTGCCTTGCACGCAGCTGGCCTATGCTGGCCCGGGTTCAATCCCTGGCATCCCATATGGTCCCCTGAGCACTGCCAGGAGTAATTCCTGAGCACCGCCAGGAGTGCAGAGCCAGGAGAAACCCCTGAGCATCGCGGGTGTGACCCAAAAAGCAAAAAAAGAAAAAACTGCTATAAGGAGGTGGCCCCTGGTTCAAAAAGTAATTATCAGTGCTTGCCAGAGGCAGAGAAACTGTGTTCTGATGAATTATTTCTCAGTACAAACAAGAGTATACAGAGAACAGTGACCTACATATAAACTACAAACTTTAACATTTTAAGCCCATCCTTCCACCCTCAACCCCCACCACTGTAAAAAGAAACTTCAATTGGACAAGGCAACTAAAGTTAAAAAAAATGAAATTTTAACAGTTTCCCTTTCATATTGGAGACTTTGCAGTAGACCTGCATTTGTCAGCAATTCTCTGTAAGAAGCTACCAGAACCAGACTGCCTTACCTTAGAAAACAGAACAAAACTGTTCAGAATTCACGAGTTCATTTAATGCTGCTATGCCTGCATATAAAAACCCACATTTTTCCTAAAACAGCCAGAGGTGGGATTTCTATCAATCTCACAAGTATAAAACATGACGTTGCTAACTTTTCAATCCTATAATTCTTTTTATTTTAAACTCATTTAAAAGTTGAATAATGTGACTTGGTCCTCCAAAATGCTCTAATTTTGTACTTGTAGCAAACGTTATATAATCCTATTCCTTATACTTATGAGCACCCCTGAAAAATCACAGTTGTAGATTTAAATTTTGTTTTCAAAACACAGTGCTTAAAAACTGTATGTATAAGTATTTATACTAACGTCAGTGAGGTGAAGAACACGGGGCTCAAAGCCATACAGCGAAATAATGATATAGCTGACATATATTTCCATTTTTTCCAACCAGACCGTGATGATCCAAGTCCTTAAAAACACTGGTACAAAGTGGGCTGGTGAGGCAAAGGGTAGAGCACTTGTCTTACATTCTCTAACCCCAGGTTCAATCCCTGGCGCTCCAAAAGGTCTCAAGCACCACAGGAGTGGTCCCTGGACACAGAGCCACTGTAAGCTCTAGGAGTAGCCGGGTGTGACTCCAAAACCAAAGAAAAGAAGAAAAACAATCTGTATAGAAACCTTTAAGAGCCCTGAGCTAATGAGCTTGCTATCCAAGGGACAGAAGGAAACTAACAGATTAGACAAATTAAGATCTAATCCATAATGGCCCTTTGCTAAATACTGAAATGAAGGAAGGCGGGAGGAAGGAGAGAAAAAGAGGGGTGGAGAGAGATGGTGGGAGGGAAAAATCGATGTGCAGGCTTTAAGCTTTACTCCCTCCCCAGAGTTTTATTTCCAAGTCTATTATCACATTCAAAACTGTGCTTTCCCTTGTTTGGCAGCATTAGTTTGTCTTCATACAAAGACTAATTCAGCCCTTTTGAAGGCTTTAATAAAAAATAAAATAAAAGGCCACTGGAAAACCATCCCTTTGTTCCTGCTGCCTCCATCTGACGTCAGCCGTGCTCCTGTTTCCAGCGCACTGCGGTATCTGTTGCCGTAGAGCGGATACTCTTCTTCGTCTTTTAAATAAACCATCACTGCTCCAGATCCAATTTTGTTTTAAAAGCTTCATACCAACTTAGCTTTTTGTAATCTTGAAATGAAAATATTTTCAGCCTTCTTTCATAAATTTTGTCTTAAGGTCTGGTTAAAAAATACAAACCTATTATAGAACACCTAAGCACAATTTAAATTGCCAGGAAATGTAAATCACTAGCTGACAGGGTAGGAAAATAAATCTCAAGGATGTGGACATAACTGAAGGCATTTCCCTTTTCCCTTACCACCACGCTTGTGCAGAAAACGTAAGTGAATACGTTTATGATTAGACCTACTTTGTGTCTCCTGGACCTGAGCTTTCATGTCTACAAACACAAGTGTAAATACCCTAGAGAGAGCCGGAGCAATAGCAGAGTGGAGAGAACACCCTCCTTGCATGGTGGCTGACCGGGTGTGATCCCCAGCACCTGATATGGAGTCCCCTCAGCCCTGCTAGCAATTATGTCTGAGCACAGAGTCGGGAGTAAACCCTGAGCAATGCCAGGTGTGGCCCCTAAACAATAAAATAAAAATACTATAGAGATAAAATTAATCCAGCATGATCCGAAGATCAGAGAAAACTATAAGAATGAAAGTGCAGCAGTTTTATGACCATATTCCCACACTTTTACATCAATTCAGGAGACTCTTGAGGGGATTTATTTTTAACCAAGGTATCATGATTTATAATATCAATAGTAGTATTAATATTTATGCTTTAAGCATATGATGTCACTGCACAGTACCTACCACCAAATTGTTAACATCCTCCAATACTATCCCTGGGTTCTACAGAGTAACTTTAACAGTTACTCATCTAATACATTTTACTCTATGGGGCTGGAACAATAGCACAGGAGTGTATTTGCCTTGCATACAGCAGACCTGGGTTTGATCCCTGGCATCCCATATGGTCCCCTGAGCCTGGCCAGGAGTAATCCCTGAGTGCAGAGCCAGGAATAAGCCCTGAGCATCATCAGATGTGATCCCCCAAAAAATAAAGCTTAAAAAAAGGCATTTTACTCTAAAAATTTGGAATATTACTTTTTTTTTTTTTTTTTTTGGTCACACCCGGCAATGCTCAGGGGTTTCTCCTGGCTCTGCACTCAGGAATCACTCCTGGCGGTGCTCGGCCGGACCATATGGGATGCCGGTATCGAACCCGGCCGGCCGATGCAAGGCAAAGCGCTAACCGCTGGACTATCGCTCCGGCCCCGAATATTACATTTATAAACACAACCTCAACAAGGCAGCTCCAAACACTGCATTGTTTTAAATTAGCATAAAATTACTCTTGCCTCCATGCTCAAGGATTGATCCTGACTCGGGACCATAAGCAGTGCCCAGATTTGAATCAAGATCGGCCAGTGTACAAGGCAAGCATCTCAATGCATAAACTATGGCTGCAGTCTCATTACATTTATTTACTTTTGGGTTTTTTTTTTTTTTTTTTTTGGCCAAATCCGGCAATGCTCAGGGATTACTCCTGGCTCTGCACTCAGGAATTATTCCTGACAGTGCTCAGGGGACCATATGGGATGCTGGACATCAAACCCAGGATGGCCACCTGCAAGGCAAATGCCCTCCCCACTGTACTATTGCTCTGGCCCCATAATTACATTTATTTATTTATTTTTTTTTTGCTTTTTTGGGGTCACACCCAGTGATGCTCAGGGGTTACTCCCTGGCTCTGCACTCAGGAATTACTCCTGGCGGTGCTCGGGGGACCATATGGGATGCCGGGGGATCGAACCCAGGCCGGCACAGGCTGGCTGCGTGCAAGGCAAACGCCCTACCCGCTGGGCTATCGCTCGGGCCTATTCTTAAACAACAATTACATTAACCTGACACCTCATGAAAACAAGATTAGAGGCCAGAGCGATAGCACAGTGGGGAGGGCCTTGCCTTGCAAGCGACTGACCACAGTTTGATATCCAGCATCCCATATGGTTCCCTGAGTACTGCCAGGAGTAATTCCTGAGTGCAGGAGCAAGGGAGAAACCCCTGAGAATTGCAGGAAAAACAAAAACAAAAACACAAGATTAGCTTTTATTTGTCACAAAAGAGCTAATAGAAAACATCTAGTCTTCCAGTAACTAAACCAAGGAGCTTTAAACATTATTGTCCTCACTATTATTACTCAAAGGATAGGAAACCAACACTGATGTGTTTAAAAGAACTGGAGCAAAGGAATAGCTAATGCTGGTAAAGGGCAGGGAGGACTCAAGCCCAGTCTGCTGACGCCAGAGACACTCTCAAGCATCAATTAGCAAAGAGGTTTCCGAACAAAATCCAAATCAGCTCCTCACCAATACAACAAAGCAAAAACATGTGATGTGAAATCAGAAAATAACTAAACCAAATTTGAGAGGAATTATATGCTAATTTTTATTGGGGTGCTAACAAAAGGGTTGTTTTTTTCCACTAAAGGAAAATTAAAAGTCATTCGATTTGATAGTTCAAGTCCACAAACAGAAAACATGTTGGGCAATATTGTTTTCATGTTTTTTGCTTTTAAGCCGCTCAAGATGAAATGTGAGTTTCCAATACAGTGAATAGGGAAAAAAAGGATTGCTACAACGTTGGCTGCAAGTGAACAACTTCTTATCTCAGTGGCTCAGATTATTCTGGTAAATGCCAAAGAATGATCTAAAAAGATACCAATGGGCTCATAAGCAAGCTTCCTTTTCTATCTGAGTATAAAAGTATTTAACAATATATCTTTGTGTGCTATGACAAATAGCACTCTTACCTAATCAGCAGCAAAATAGAGAAAAACAGAAATAAGCAAAAACAAAGCCAAAAGTAGCTACTACTCTTAAAACGAAAGTACTCAGTGGCTCAGAGCAGGAGATACATGTTCAGTCTGTTGCACCACATATATTCCTGAGCACTGCCAGACTGAACCCTCCTATAACTGAGTCCAGAATACCTTTGAGCACCGCTGGGCATGGTCCAAAAAGCAAAGTGTTTTCCTTGAGGAAGGTAAATACAACAGTATTTGTATTTGTATCACTATATTGATAACCAACAATTTTTTTTATTATCTTTCTGTTCTCTTCTCATATAATTATTTGCATAACCTTATGATTAATTAATATTAAAATGTTCACGGCCAAAGAGATAGGGCATTTGGCTTGCACATGTCCAGTCCAGGCTCACACTCCAACCCCCTGCTCACTCCATACCCCATGGCCCCCAAACCCTGCCAGGAGTGATCCCTGAGCAGAGCCAGGAGAAACCCTGAGCATAGTTGGGTGTGGCCTAAAATCCAAATACAAATAGTGTGTTAAAAAGAGGCAAAGTGCCACATGCCTGGCATGGTAAAATATACTGATTTGCAACTATTATAAACAAGTATATGGAAAATGGGGCCGGAGCGATAGCCCAGCGGGTAGGGCATTTGCCTTGCACACAGCCGGCTCATGCCAGCCCGGGTTCGATCCCCGGCATCCCATATGGTCCCTCGAGCAACGCCAGGAGTGACTCATTATCAGTAGAAAGCTTCCTTTATACATTTTTGGGACTCTATAATCCTATGGATAGAAGCTCCCGCTACATGTCTTCCCACGTCCTATTTTTTCTGGAGGTGCGTTCTCCAACCACCTAATCCTTCACTTGTCCTAAAAACTTTATCTCTTGGGGCGGAGCGATAGCCCAGCAGGTAGGGCGTTTGCCTTGCACACGGCCGGCCCATGTCGACCCGGGTTCGATCCCCAGCATCCCATATGGTTCCCCGAGCACTGCCGGAGTGATTCCTGAGTGCAGAGCCAGGAGAAACCCCTGAGCATCACCGGGTGTGACCAAAAAAGAAAAAAAAAATTTCATCTCTTTCTAGAGACTTCCTTTTATTGACAATTTTTTCGCCTGTAGGCTCTTCAAGCTCTCCTTTAATGATTAGGTTTTATTTCTGATTTGGGGTTTTTGGACCACACCCAGAGGTGAGCAGGGATCATACCTGCCAATACTCAGGGGTGGTAGACTGGGGATGGAACGGGGCCTACAGCATTCAAGGCATGTACCCTACCTGCTGGACAGCCCCTAAAGGCTGTTTTCCAACACTAGCCAAACCTGCTAAACTCCATTGGTTTTCGGACCTTTAAATCTCAAAGCCAGTAAAACTTCTGATGGAGGAGCAGATGGAGAGATTACCAATATAAGCTACCAAGTGTTATCTTCTGATAAAATAAAAAAACACCCTGGCATCTACTTTCATCCTGTTTTATTAAATAAGAGTATTTCAACAGCAAAGAAAATGAGATTGGCGAACAGCTTGTTATGGGGAACCCCTTATGCTAGGTTCTTCAGTGGTACAGGTGATTGCTCCACACTGTTTGAAACATTCTTCCCTGACTTCTGATATAACACAATGCAGGACATTTCTCCTCTCTGTCCTACTGCTCTCTCCTACCTTTAAAATGTGGAGTACCTTAGGATTCCTTCTCATTTTATTGTCTCCTAGAGCAATCTCAAACACTTCACAGCTTTGCCTCTTTATTGCTGACAGTTGACAAAGTTCTATCTCCACCTTAGACAGCCTCCGGCTTTAGGAATGTCACTCAATATGGCATTTAGTGGCACGTCACACAGAAATCAGCTTTCATGTACTTCTAATTGCTCTCCCCACCCCCACCATACTAACAATGACCATGACCTCTCTGCAGCTAGTCTGGCCAGTGAGCGGTGGGTTTCTGGGAAGCTTCCTTCATCTGATTTAGATATGGTAATTTCCTTTCTTCTCCCACAATGACAGGTGAGGCTAGTCAGGTGACAGAATGGACAGTGGGCAGGTGCTTGCCTTGTAGGCAGCTGACCCAGGTTTGATTCCGGTACCCATCTTATCCCTCGAGCCCCTACCAGGAGAGATCCCTGAGCACAGAGCCAGGAGTCAGTCCTTAGCATTGCTGGTTGTGCAGCTCCCTTCTCCACTGAAAATAAAAGTAGAACAGTCATCTTGCAACGCTAAACTCTAAGGCCAACCAATACATCAAGATTGGAGACACAGAAGCTTTCCTTTCTATCACTAGTCTCAGATTGTCTTACACATACATTCCAACCTTTTTTTTTATTAGAAAAGTGATCCCATTTATCTAAGCCACTATTAAACAGTCAGATTAAACAAACCTTTACTTGTTTAGCCAAAATTAAACTAACCTTCCTGAGAACACAATGTCTTCATCATCTTAATAAATGCAGTAGCATTTGCCCTAACTCATACTAAAAACCTAGTACTGAATTTGGTATGTCTCTCTTCACATACTAAACATTTATCAGTAAAGTTTATCTCTTAAAACATGTATCTGGGGACAGGAGGGATAGTTGCCTTGCCTCCAGCTGACCCAGGATTGATCCCCGGCAGCCCATCTGGTTCCCTGAGCACAGAACTGTGACTACTGAGTGCAGAGCCAGGAGTAACCTTAGCATTGCTGGGCATGTCCCAAAGCAAAACAAAAATAACCCACCTTCCCACACATGCCTGCCTTTTTAACCTCTATCACCTTATTTTATACCATCATACCTCATATGGGGCCAGAATTTCTACATTTTTTTCTCCCTTAAATTCATCCTCCACATACAGTGTCTAAAAGCTAAACTATGCTGCCATACCCCCACCTTAAAATCCTTTCCATGTTTCACTGTGCTTTGAACAGCACAAGTTCTTAATAAGTCACAAAAAAAGTGTTACACGTTTTTCAGAGAACTTCAAAGGACGAGAAGCAACAGTAGTATCTGGTTGTTAAAAATGAGGATTTAGGGGCCGGGCGATAGCCCAGCGGGTAGGGCGTTTGCCCCTTGCACTGCGGCTGGCTCATGCCGGCCTGGGTTCGATCCCGGCATCCCATATGGTCCCCTGAGCACCACCAGGAGTGATTCCTGAGTGCAGAGCCAGGAGTAACCCCTGAGTGTCACCGGGTGTGACCCAAAAAAGCAAAAAAAAAAAAAACAAAACAAACAAAAAATGAGGATTTAGAAAAAATTAATCTTTGGATTGAGGCCCTACGGATATGCATTTAATTAGGACACACTAAAATCTAAAATGAAGGGGCCGGAGTGATAGCACAGCGGGTAGGGCATTTGCCTTGCAAGCAGCCAATACGGGCTCAATCCCCAGCATCCTATATGGTCCCCAAGCACTGCCAGGAGTAATTCCTGAGCAAAGAGCCAGGAGTAACCCCTGAGCATTGCCGGGTGTGACCCAAAAAACAATGGATGGATGGATGGATGGATGGATGGATGGATGGATGGATGGATGGATGGATGGATGGATGGATGGATGGATGGATAAAATCTAAAATGAAGCTATTACAAGGTGGGCCATCCAGGGCAACCTCCACTCTCCTCGCCTCGCTCTTCCTTCATCCCCTTGGACTTGTCCACTTCCCAGGTATGCTAAACTCCAGTCTGTCCCATGTCTTCAAGACAACCTGTTAGTCCCATTCCACCCTTTCTCTAACTCATTCAGAACGTAACTATCACCTATCAAAGAAAACCCTTAGCTATTTGTCCAGATAAAATGCGGTTTTCTCCTATCTCCTAGCACTCAGTATTTAATATTTGTTAATATTTTTTAAAAATAAAATCATATTTTATTCAAGAGGCAAGGGAAAGCCGGACTCATACCAAAGGGAATTCTATTCATTTCCCACTTTATCCACAACCAAATCAGTTCTCTGGTTTTACTTTGCTTCAAGCCTTCAACACCTTATGCCATGGGACTGTTACTTGAGTGAACCTTCAGCTGCAGAAGCCACACCCAGCCTGAGTTTCACCACCTTTCCAGAGCACCTGGAGCACTCTGGCAATGCAGCAAGATTACTTTTAAATAAGCTTTATCCCTATTTTGTATCTTTGCCTTTTAAAAGAGAAATAAAATACCAATCATACAGCTATTTACTCCTCTGCATCCATTCCCTTGCACACATATTTTACTGGACACTGTGTGCATGTTCTTATACTTTAACCACACTGGATATGTCTAAGTACTACAGAGGTATATAAAAATGAGGTTACAGTATGTAATATATTTCCTCTGATATGCTGAAATGTACTAGAGATCTACATGTATCAGTATAATTTTTTACTGTACATGTTTGTAATTACCCAGTAGCTACTTTCTAGACTGCGAATATCCAGAGCTGGCCCATACTGGTCCCATTAATCACATCTCCCAGCACTTAATTTGACACATCAAGTGGCATATAAATGGAATGAATTTGTGGGTGCATAATAAACATGATAACGCTACATTAATTGATAAGTAAAACAATGAATAATTTGATATGGAGTACCATATCAAATTAAACTGGCTAACTCAAATTGCTTGCATCCTATTCAAATAAAACTAATGAAATATAAAGGAATAATTGGTTCCTGATAGAGGAAGTTATTTCAAACGTTTCATGTGTGTGTGTGTGTGTGTGTGTGTGTGTTTTTACACACACATATTAAAGGGTTACTCCCTTCTGGCAGTGCTCAGAGGACCATATGGGATGGCGGGGATTGAACCCGGGCAGGTCGTGTGCAAGGCAAACGCCTTCCCTACTTTGCTACCACTCTAACCCCCTGAAGTTTCATATTTTCATCTATGTAAGAAGAGTTTAATCTTGACCTGGGGTGAGGAGCTCTCTTCACCAAAAATGAAGAAAGCACAAAGTAAACTTTCTCATAAATAAGAGAGAAAAAACTGGTAACTGAGTAAAGGGATGAAGACTTTAAAAATGAGAACCAAGAAACCCACAACTGGGATGTCACCTTCACAAAAGAACAAACTAGATATAAAGGCATTCTTGTACCTCTGACATATAAAAGCAATACTGGAAGAAAAGAACAATTGGAAAATGGATACATTTATTGCCCACTTGTCAGAGTAAGGATACCTAGATATGTAAAAATGAGTTTTTAACAGCAATACTGCTTTTTATAGACAGTATACTTGACATATTTTTATGATTTTGCTTATTATTTAATATTGCCAATGGCAGGACAGAAACTTTTATCTTTCAGCATAAAGTCATTCTATTAGAAGCTATTGCCAAGCAAAAGAAAGCCCAAACTATTCATTTCTGGGGCCAGAGTAACAGTTTACAGCAGGTAAGGTTCTTGCCTTACACTTGCCAATCCAGGTTCCATCTCTGGCACTATATTGGTCCTCTAAGCTCCATCAGGAGTAACCCCCTGAGCACACAGCTAGGAGTAAGCCATGAGCACTGCCAGGTGTGGCCCCAAAACATAAAAAAAGAGAAATAGGGGGAAAATTCAGATTTATAGAACATTTATAAAAGGATTAGCAGAAACTACTACTTTGTGCTTGAAGAATTCCTTAAAAGGAATCAGAGCATATATGGGTTTCAGTTTTAACATGTAGAAGAGGAAAACAAAATATTGAAATTCAACATCTAAATTTAAACATTAGGTTTTAGTATCCACATACTAATTTCTACAAAACACTGTAGAAATATACAAGAATGCTTTATTGATTTTTTTTTTTTTGGATCACACCTGGCAATTCTCAGGGACTTACTCCTGGCTCTGCACTCAGGACTTACTCCTGGCAGTGCTCAGAAGACCATATGGGATGGTGGGGATCAAACCCAGGTAGGTCATGTGCAAGGCAAACACCCTCCCTGCTGGACTATGGCTCCGGCCCCGAAAAATGTTTTTATTGTTAAGCAGTGGAAATCACAAAGAAACAAGGTACACCGAGAGATGACTTTAACAGTGAGGTTTTCATCTTCTGCAGTCAAGCAACATTGAAGTTAATTCCTCAAATTTGATCAACACTTTATAATATAAAGTGATCATTGGCTAAAAGGCCCTTACCATCATATCTATATATCAAAGTATCTCTGGGGGTCAGAATTTCTTTAATACATGAATTGCATATATGCATATGTGCAAATCAATATAGGGTATTAAATACCTGCATAATGTATGTTAAAATATAGTGAAAAATCAATTTATCACAGGATAACTACAATGTTTGATTGAATTCTTAGTCTATTAAGGTAACGGAGTTATTATACTTAAATTTTCATGGACTATCTCATTTTATTAACACAGAAACTAAAATGTCTCAAATTACATTTGCAAGAGGAAACAGCATAGTCTACATTCTAAACAACTCTAGAAGCAAAGCTGCTTGGAGGCAAATTTCAATTTAATACACCTGTAGGTTGTGTGACTTCAGGGAATTTAGACTATATAAACTGACAGAATTTAGACTATATAAATTGACAGAGGTGGTAATAGTACCTACTCAGACTTTGAGGATGAAAACATTCTCAGTTGATATTCATGAAGTATGATCCTAAAAGCCAATGGGCCTAAAAGTCATGTTTTCTGAATTTTGGAGTTGCTAGATTTTTACTGCCAAGAGCTGTTATTACTGACAGTCAAGGCAAAAGGGACCATCTACAGAAAACCATAATCTATTATTAGGCCATATACCATTAAGAACTAATCTCTCTCCCTACAACACTCCCCCACTCCCGATTCTGTGCATTGCTAAGATTCACATGCTAGGTATGGCCAGAGACAGACTCAGCTTTCAGGGCACAGATCATAGGTGCGATGGGACCCTTTTCCATTTTCCAGAACCAACAGTATTAGGTATGTACGGTAATGCCTAACCTTTGATTAAGACTGACAGGGGAGTGGTAGATACAGCAGCAGGTCAAGTCCTGCTAGAAACGATTATCTAAGAAAAATCTGCTACAGGTGTCAAAGCCGGCTGTGAGCCCAAAAGGCTACTATGGGTTTTTTTTTTGGGTTTTTTTTTTTTTTTTTTTTTGCTTTTTGGGTCACACCCGGCAATGCTCAGGGGTTTCTCCTGGCTCTGCACTCAGGAATTACTCCTGGCGGTACTCCAGGGACCATATGGGATGCCGAAGATCGAACCCGGGCATGAGCTGGCCGCATGCAAGGCAAACGCCCTACCCGCTGGGTTATCGCTCCGGCCCCTACTATTGGGTTTTAACTGCTCTGGTTTATTACTGTCGGGATGGACAGGAATGGAACACATTCCTGAATCTAGTTTTCACGCACACTTGTCCTTGAAGAAGGGCACATTTAGTCACTGAAACCATGAGTGTGTTGTTTCAAAACTTACATGGAGATTAAGGAAACAAAACTCAGGTCACACTGCTGTGATACACTCACTGAGCCACCTATTCAGATTCTATGCCAACCGCCCAGTATGCTTTTTAATACCAACTCACCAAGACAAGTTTTCATCTGTTAAATTTATCATGAAAAATCAATTCCATCAAAATATTAAAAAAAAATTAACAGAAACTTCCTCAAAGACAAGGAGGGCAAGTAGGCTTATAGACAATTGCTGGAGCCAGAGCAATAGCACAGCGGGTAGGGCGTTTGCCTTTCACGTGGCCCACCGGGTTCAATCCTTGGCATCCCATATGGTCCCCTGAGCATGGCCAGGAGTAACCCCTGAGTATTGCCGGATGTGGCCCAAAAAAGAAAAAAAAAATTAAAAAATTTTAAAAATTGCTCCTCTTATCAGAGAAATGCAAACCAAAAACATTGTCACCTCAACACCACTGAGACTGGTATACATCACAGAACAAAACGACCCCACCAGTACTGGCAGGCATGTGGGGGAGAAGGGAGCTGTGATCTGCTGCTGAAGGGAGACAAGGTTCAACCTTTTCTTTTTTTCTTTTTTTGATTTTTGGGTCACACCCGGCAATGCTCAGGGGTTTCTCCTGGCTCTGCACTCAGGAATTACTCCTGGCAGTGCTTGGGGGACCATGTGGGATGCCGGGATCGAACCGGGCCAGCATGGGCTGGCGCGTGCAAGACAAACGCCCTACCCGCTGGGCTATCGCTCCAGCCCCAGGTTCAACCTTTTCAGAAAACAATATGGACATGTCCCAAGAAACTTTGAAGAATTGCATTTCTGAACGACTCAGCAATTCCATCTCTTGAAATTCACTTTAGTCATCTGTGTTCCTATGCTCACTGCTCTACTATTCAGAGCACTACTGGATAAAGAAACTGGTGCATGCACACAACTGAAGGCTATTAACCTATGAGACCAAACCATGAAATTTGCTATGTGGATGATCTGGAGTATCATGTTGAGTGAAGTCAGGAGACGGATATTTGTAGAATGACCTCTCATATGTGGGATATAAGGAAACATGGGAGTTAAGTAACAAAGATATGAGAGCCTGAGAAATGGTCTATGGAACTGCGTTTCCCATAGAGGAAGGGATTGGCAGGGAGCAAGGACTCAGGACGCTGGTGGAGGGTGTGGCGCTGGAATGCTGTAAATATGAAACCCTACCAATACTACTGCAAACCACAATGCTCAAAACATAGACAACTTGTTTGTGCAGGATTCATTTTATGGGGGTGCGGCATGCAGAGAGGGAAGTACAAATGCTCAGGCAGGGGGCAAATCTCCCCCAAAATTTAGCCGCGTGGGGCTGATGGCCCATGGATGCTGTGCCAGCGATTCACGGGTCACCTGGGCAGCTTCCACGTGCCCATATAAAGGGAGTGGGTGAAACTTGGTGAAGAAGCAAGGTGCAGTACATGACGTGCCCGCCATTATCTCCCCTGCCTCAGATCCTAATTGGGTGGTAGGGAATGGGGCCACACCAGTTGTGCTTATTCCTGGCCCTGTTGTAGTTGAGAGTAGCTCTTGGCAATGCTAAGGGGCCACATATGACACCAAGGATCAAACCTGGGTCAGCTGCTGATAAAACCTTGCTGCTGTACCCTTAGCTGCTGTACAATTGCTCTGGCACCAAATCCCAAATACTTAATACAAAGCTTGAGTCTCATAATGGCATTGAATAAGGTATTCTGTAAAGAAAAGCTACAACACATATGCAAGCAAAGCAATTCTGGGTTTTTAGAAACAAAGCAAACACACTAATAAATCAGTAAGAGGAAAACTACACGACAAAGCAAAACATGTAAGGGACACCAAATAAACAGTACTGATTGTATGGCAGAGATGGTGGAAAATAAAACTGCACAACAGAGACAGAAAAATTCAAATTTTTATTACTTCAAACAGTAGTGTTTGTTGTTCCTTCAGGCAAAAAAAGAAATGCCATATATAGTCTGGATTCTATTTAATACTATGTTTTAGTTGAAACACTTTATAATAGAAAGGTCTATGCCCTCACCTTGCCACTTGAAAGCTATTTTTCTCTTTCAGGTGAAAAAAAGAGCCATTCAGGTAGGATTTTACTGGTATGATTAAATAGGGATGATTTAATAGTATTAGTGACCACAAAATCTTCGTGATTAACAGATGTTATTAGAGGTTAGTTCATTGTGTGGAAAAGATAACATTTTCATTTCAACTCAAAGTTTAAACATTTCCGGTTCATTTACTTAAATTATAAACATTGTGCATAGACCCAGAGTGAGAGATGCAATTATCCAAAGTTAAGTATAAAATAAATTATCAATAATAAGCTCCATTAAATTTATTTTAAAAAAATTTTTATTAAGCATAAATGGCTTCTCTGCTTCTTTCCCTTCTAATTCAGTGTGCTCCTACTGGGCTGTCAATATCGTGGAATTTGAGGTGTCGCGCAGCCACAAAACCAGTAACATGCTGCAGAAACTCAAGAACTGGGATTAGATTTTAATAAGCTCCATTGTATTGGGAAAAGAGACTTGCACATTGTTTTGTTTTAGAGCCACATCTGGTGTTCAGGGCTTATTATTGGCAGGGCCCAGTGCCAGACAGAACCAGGTTGGTTGCATACATGGAAAATGCCTTAGCTGCTATAGAATCTCCTCAGTCTCAAATTTTAAGGCATTTTTTAGGGATAGTACAGCTTGCTTGCATGCAGGTTTGATCCACAGTATCTGATTTGGTCCCTAGAGCACCAGCAGGAGTGATTCCTGGGTGCCAGAGTAAACCTTGGGTATCACAGCGTGTAATCAAAAAAATTAAAAACAAAAATATTTTAAAAAACAGATTAGCATAGGGCTGGAGCAATAGCACAGCGGGTAGGGTATTTGCCATTCACGTGGTCGATCCCCAGCCGAGCACCGCCAGGAGTAATTCCTGAGCAAAGAGCCAGGACTGGGGCCAGAGCGATAGCCCAGCGGTAGGGCATTTGCCTTGCATGCGGCCGGCCTATGCCGGCCTGGGTTCGATCCCTGGCATCCCATATGGTCCCCGAGCACCGCCAGGAGTAATTCCTGAGTGCAGAGCCAGAAATAATCCCTGAGCATTGCGGGTGTGAACCCAAAAAGCAAAAAAAACAAAACACAAAAAGAAAAAAAACAGATCAGCTTGCATCAGCAATGACTTGAAGAAAAACAGCAGTAAGCAAATCTAGAATTAAAATCCATCGTCTGAGCAATTTTGATTTTAAAATTAGACAAAATTATAACATGAGAAAGTAAGCATTTAAATTTTTTCAACTAGGGTCTTTAGTTTGAAGTCATTTAAATTTTTAGGTGAAAGCAAACAGGCTATTCCCTCGAGGACATTTGGTTTTGTTGGGGAGTGGGGTGGTGCTCAGGGTTTACTCCTGGTCAGGGAATCACTCCTGGCAAGGCTTCAGGAATAAGCAGTGTCAGGGACTGAACCCATCTGGCATCATGCAGATCAGTCACAAGGCAAGTTCCCTATCCACTGCACTACCACTCTGGCCCCTCAGGAACCTTTTGTAATTGCTCTTATTAAAGGCTTTTTGCAAAACTGTTTTGCAAGGCATTCTAACATAAAGGGAAGTTTAAGAGGCTAAATACTATTTGGAGCTCACAATAAAATTGTCCAAATATCGCTATTCGAGCAGAACTAATGCTAATGTCATTCTAGCTTTTAATAGGCACACCATAAAAGCAAGAGTCCATACTGGATAAGGTCTCTTCCAAAAAAAAACAAAATCAGGCTTTTACACATAAACACTTGTGGGAGTAGAGACATGTAGGCAGGTTTTCATGCTTTTTCAGCCATTCACTGTCAGACAGCCGGTTTCCTGGTGGTGCTTCAGTGATCGTATACGCAGTGCCAAGGATGAACCTGGGTCTCCTGCATGCAAAGGGCTCGTCCTGCTGGTTCTCTCAATCCCACAAGTTTAAATTCTGAGAATTAAGAATTTAGTACTGGGGCCAGAGCGATAGCCCAGCGGGTAGTGCGTATGCCTTGCACGGCGCGGCTCATGCCGGCCCGGGTTCGATCCCCGACATCCCATATGGTCCCCTGACCACCGCCAGGAGTAATTCCTGAGTGCAGAGCCAGGAGTAACCCCTGAGCATTGCCGGGAGTGACCCAAAAAAAAGCAAAAAAAAAAAAAAAAAAGAATTTAGTACTTTCTTCAGGGGCTGAAGAGATAATCCAGCGGGTAGGGCGTTTGCCTTGCACACGGCCAGTCTGTGCCGGCCCGGTTCGATCCCGGCATCCCATATGGTCCCCTGAGCACCGCCAGGAGTAATTCCTGAGTGCAGAGCCAGGAGAAACCCCTGAGCATTGCCGGGTGTAACCCAAAAAGCAAAAAAATAAATAAATAAATAAATAAATAAATAAAAAGTCCCAGATCTCAAATAGAGATTGCTACTCAGTATCATATACACTACATAGCAATAAACATACCAATCAGGAGCCTTGTTCTTAAACCACTGAGATCCAAATATCTAAAATAAAAACTCAAAGAAGGTAACTATTTTGCACAAAGGGGAAAGAACTTAGGAAAAAACTGTTCAGATACCCCAATACTTATTTAAATTTAAAATCCTTTTTACCTATAAACTTAACCCCAAAGTAATTTTAAAAAGCGAATGGCTCAACAGTTATTTTTAGAGTAACATTTCTGCTACGCTTCACTTTCTTTCAAAGGTTCCAGGATAATGTTTTATTTTTAGAATTATTGTACAATTGTGACATTTACTTCTAACTTTATTAGCCTTTATGAACTGTGGTATAACTGCTTCAGCTATTCACAGAATATGAACTGAAATTTAAATAGGGCTCCCAGAAAAAATTATTGGACAGATATTTTTATTCTTCCTAAAAAAATCATTATCAAAAATACAACATAGGAACATAAATGCAGAGTATTTCAGCTAAGACTTTTGACAGCTAAGTCTTGTGCTACATTGTCATCTGAGCTAATAGGATTCAGTTTTTCAAAAAAGATAACAAGGGGCTGAAGCGATAGCCCAGCGGGTAGGGTGTTTGCCTTGCACGCGGCCGGCCTGTGCCGGCCAGGGTTCGATCTCCGGCATCCCATATGGTCCCCCGAGCACCGCCAGGAGTAATTCCTGAGTGCAGAGCCAGGAGTAATCCCTGAGCATTGCGGGGTGGACCCAAAAAGCAAAAAAAAAAAAAAAAAAAAAAAGATAACAAAATAGAATGTTGTAAGGGACTGGAGCAATACTACACCAGTGAGGGCATTTGCTTGCACATGGTCAACCTGGGTTCAATCCCCAGCATCCCAAGCACTGTCAGGAGTAATTACTGAGCACAGAGTGCAGAGGCAGGAGTAACGCCTGAGCATTTACCAGATGTGACATAAAAAGAGTGTTAGAACTTGAAATAAGCAGTTGAACTTCATATGTCTGAATGTGTGTTCATATAGAATTTTGCACTCAAACTCCATGACAGGAAACAGACAAAAGTCTATCAGACAGAACAGACAAAAGTAAATATCTGAGGATGTGCCAAAAGATTTCAAACTGCCTTTCTACATGGTGCTTTAGTTTTATTATACAAAGCTGAGTATATTACATTAAATATGAGTTTTAGGGGCGGAGCGATAGCCCAGCGGGTAGGGCGTTTGCCTTGCGCAGCCGGCCTGTGCCGGCCCGGGTTCGATCCCGGCATCCCATATGGTCCCCCGAGCACCGCCAGGAGTACGTTCCTGAGTGCAGAGCCAGGAGTAACCCCCTGAGCATCGCCGGTGTGACCCAAAAAGCAAAAAAAAAAAATAAATAAAAAAATAAATAAGAGTTTTATTATATAAAGTTGAGTATATACATTAAACAGATAATTGAGTAGCAGTGAAACAGAAATATCAGGAAGGTAGTCCCAAAACGGGAAAATGACTGTACCATACAGTCCCCTGAATTGCTGAGTGTATTGCTGGCAGGCGCCATCACAGCAGGGCCAGAGCTGCACTGCGTCCCAGGGGCCACGCACAGAACAACTCAGTCAGGTTAGCACTGGAAGTAGCCCCCCAGACCTTCGAAGTATCACATGGGAAGCCAATCCTGTCCCCAAAATGCATTTACTACAGTATTTTCAAGATTATCAGGAAGAAAATACTGTATACTAAATATGATCCTTTCATGCAAAATAGAATGCTTACATATAATCCTTATATAAAAATATTTTGGAGGTGGGGCCGGAGCGATAGTCCAGCGAGTAGGGTGTTTGCCTTGCACGCAGTCAGCCTGTGCTGGCTCAGGTTCGATCCCCCGGCATCCCATATGGTCCCCCGAGCACCGCCAGGAGTAATTCCTGAGTGCAGAGCCAGGAGTAACCCCTGAGCATTGCTGGGTGTGACACAAAAATAAAGCAAAAAAAAAAAAAAGAAACTTGGGGCTTAAATAGTACAACAGGCAGGGTGTTGCTTTGCATGTGGCTCAGATAAGATTTCCAGAACCTGTATGGTTTCCCAAACACTGCTAGGAGTGATTCCTGAGTGCATAGCCAGAAGTAAGTCCTAAACACTGCCAGGTATGGCCCCAAAACAAAAATTAAACAAACTCTTAGAAATTGCCTCATGAAATTTCATGTTTCTGCTTTGTCTTTTTTTTGTTCACCAATACTGTTACTCACTACTCAGTTATCCTAACAGCAATAGTACTGATTGAATAGGTGCAACATCAAAACCATATCTTTACAAGGAACAAGCAAAATATTCTATCTTATAAATTTGGGGGTAGAGGGACCGGGCCATAGTCTAGTATGTAGGGCGTTTGCCTTGCACATAGCTGACCTGGGTTCAATCCCCGGTATCGAACCCAGGTGCTCCTGAGCACCGCCAGGGAGTTAATTCCTGAGTGCAGAGCCAGGAGTAAACTCTGAGCATTGCCAGGTATGACCCAAAAAGAAAAAAAAAATTGGGGGGGTAGCATTAAGTATGAGGTATTCTTGTATGATAAACCATGAGTCTGAGTAAGTACATCGCGATGTTATAAAAACAACTTAATTTTTTTTGCAGCTTTGTTAGCTGTGGGGATTTCTGCTGTGGTAGATATCAAAGAATGACTGTACATACATATATCAGTATGTAACAGTGGTTCTTTCCACACATCATAGCTATGGAACCTTATACTGTCATATCAAGATCACCAATATCTGAATCACCTCTCCCTATGATTAAACTTGGTTAAAATCAACAAACCAGAAACTATATAACTATAATTAACCTTGATGGAACAGTGGTATATTGTGGCCTGTTGTTATTATATATTGTTTATTGTATCATGCACTTACAGTGTAAGGACTTTCAAAGAATACCATTGCTGGTATACCACTTTACAAATTGTCCTATGTATAACTTGGTAGAACTAAATTGTAGAGTTATTGAGATATTTGTCTATAATACTGCCTAAACATAGGTAAATTATTGTTGAGTTAAAGGAATATCTATAAACACAGACCAGATAAGCCTCTCATCAGTCTAAAGGGGAAAAGCAGTAATAACAATGAAAGAAAAACAAATTATTATATAACTCCCATGAAACCTCATAATAAGAAATCTGTTAAAAATAGTATGTGTTTGGGGCTGGATTGATAGCTCAGTGGGTAGGGCGTTTGCATCCCATATGGTCCCCAAGCACCGCAAGGAGTAATTCCTGAGTGCAGAGCCCTGAGCGTTGCCGGGTGTGACCCAAAAAAGCAACAACAACAACAAAAAGGTATGTGTTTAAAGCAGTTTGAAAGATATGCAACCTTATCATTATTAGATTTAATAAGAAAAAAAATTAAATCCTGTGTTTCATCTACACGGATACAAGGACTAACACATAAAACCTATTAATTTGGACCTTGCTGTAGAAACACACCCAGTTCCTTCTGACACAATTCCTTGAAAAAAAGTTAAGGTGAATTCCTTTATTAGTTATTTCACTAAGCATAAATCTCACTGAGACTGATAATTCCATCCAAGAGTAATATTACAATAGTGTTTATATGTTACAATGGGTAGTCACATATTAATAATATCCGTAAAAGTCTTTCCCCCAAAGCAGAAAGAAGCTGCAAATAGGGTAATAATGTTGTTTTTCTTTAATTATCAAATGGTAAAAAAAATGTATTGGTAAATCTTTATTCAAATTCTACTACAGCCAATAGAAAAGTGTTCTCCTCCACAAACCTGAACAACACAACACTAAGTATAAAAAGCCAAATTAAATTCCTTTGAATAGCTGAGGTTTTCCCACAGCAGATTCAGATTAAAAAATAGAAAAAGTAATAACTTTCATAAAAGATGACTTTTTTGGTAAGAGAATATCCTAATTATTTGTTTTACTTAAAATGCTAGAGGTGCTGTAAAAAAAAAAACAGTAAAATCAGCTTAAAATAAATTTATTGTACAATACAAAAAGTATGCATACTGCAAAATAAAAGATACATTATTAAATATACATAGCAAATGAAAGCTAAATAACATAAATGTTTTAATCCAAACACTAAGATAAAATGCACAACATTTATGCTAAAATAAAATATTTCAGAAAGAATATGCATTTCAAATGAAATGTTAATGATAAAAAAATGAAAAACAAATATGCTAACTACTAAATGCTTGAATATCAAGAATCAGTAATGGTGAGAAACAGTAAGTCCAATACTACTGGGTACTTTTCAAGAACTTTATTTGAAAAGGTGCCAAAAATACTAAAGGAACAAAACAATGCCCTTTATATCTGGCAATGACTTTGCTTTTATTTATTTTTTATTAAAATGTGGGGTCCATTCACAGCGTTTTCCTTCTTTTTCCATTTATACCTTCCCACAAAAATCTGTGTTAATTCTTTAGAAAAAAATTCATAAACACAATAGATAATCTGTTAAGTATGGTTGGTAAGTATGAATTTAAGGCTTATTAATATGCCATAACAAATCTGAAATCTCTACAAATAAGGACACAGTATGAAGCATTACAGTTTAATTCTGTGAACTAAAAATCAACCTCCAGATCAAATAGCAAATTGAATTTAGAGCACATGAAAGAAAACAAGAATATTTTATAAAAATTAGTTAAGGCATTCAGTTTCCCAAACTACAAATGACTTTGGTAAAACTAACACAAGTAACACTATTCAAAGTTGTGGCAGAGGTGAGACATTCCACAAACTGTCTCCTGAAATAAGTCAAACCTGAAGCATCCAGTTAGGATGCATATTTGTACATAAGAGGAACATTCAAGTAACCAAAAAACAGTTGGCAAAAATCTCTAAAATTAACATGCGGTATAAGTTTAATACTTAAATTAGCCCAAAAGGCTTCTGCTTTTCCTTTAAAAAAAGGTTTCCAAAACTTCAAGATTTTTATATTGTAATGTGAACTAACCAGCTTTTCCCCTTCCTACATAATATGTACTTTCAAGGCTTTATCCTTCCATACACAAGCCATTATGTTAAGAAACTAACTCTCCTATACCATACCCTGTCCCTCAAAAAACGAAAAACAAAAACCTAGAAGGAAGGTTAGAGGCTGGAATGAGTGGGGAGAGCCGAGAGCCCGAGAGGTATATGGAAGAAGGAAAAAGTGTGAATAGGTCCTACAAAATCTTACAAGTATTTTGTCATAACAGAATTTAAACATTGTGAATAATTTGAAGTCAAATAGATAGAACCGATAGTTCTCTTAAAAACAGGTTGTGACTCTCAATGTACATTTTCATAACCCAAGAAAAGGATCCAAGTCTAAGAGGTATTTTAGAATACTTAAGACTGAATTCATTCCCTAAGGACTCTAAGGGTTTAATAGAACAATAAAACTATGAGATAATGTAATGTATCTTAGAAGATTCATTAGCAATTGTGAAACTGAAACTGTAGAAAAATAAAATTAAAAGCAAAAAAAAAATTCACCATTTACACTTAGATGTAACAGAAAAGCTTATGTGAATAATAGGAAAATATAGCTGTCAAGGTAAACATTTTACTTTACAGTCACTGCCACTTCTGGGTAACCATTATAGCTTTTTCAACAGTGAAGGATATCATTATCTTACATCTGAAATTCTTTGGCTGGAATAACAGAACACACTCATTTACATGACAATTCTGAGAGAGCATAGAAGCTGCAAAACTAAATAACAAAGGCAAGCCTTAGATTTTAAACTGTTTGATAAAATTTGAAATGAGTGGTTTAAATTTAAAGCCAATCTATCACTAAAAATGGCATAAAATGTAAACTTACATGAATTTTATAAGCTACTATAATACTTTGAGAATCATTATTTTACCTTTTCAGTTTTATAATCAGTACAGTAGCACTTTCTATTTCCACAACGGCTGTCATGTCAGATTTAGAAACATAAAGAAAAACCAAACTGTGACAGAATTGGTTCAAATGGGTTTTCAGAACCAATTACAATTTTCTGATACTATTTTAAAATGAAAGTATCTGGCTGAATACTTACAATTTTATACATCATAAAAATTTAAGAGAATGTTTCCCTTCTTGTTTAATAAAGCAAGTCTGCTTTATTTATAAATCCTTATAAAAATTAGCAAATTCACTTTTCAACCTAGCATCTTTATACAAAACTAAAGAAAAAAGTTTTATGCTTCTAGCACCCAAGGTTAAAAAACACAAAAAGCTCAAATAAATAAAGTATGCAAAAAAAAAAAAAAAAAATGAAGATGTCTGAAACATTAACTGAAGAACATTCTGAAACTAGAACCCATTTCTTTAGCTTTTCTCTCCCAGACTTTCCATTCTATATACTACAGTTGTAGAGATGTCCTCATTTGACTCAGGTGAAACTTTTTTCCATACTGTCTCTTTTAAAGCAAGTTCTTGTTGGAGACTTTCATAGTCCAATGGTCCAAAGGAATGCTAGTTGTTCAAGCAACATACATAATTTATTAGTGCACTTGAGCGAAGAAAGGTCCAAGCTATAAAATGGCATTTTTCAATGAAAGTTATTGAAATTTGTTAACATTTTCACCCACCACCATTTGATGTTTTGCTGTTACTTATGTCAATTAGAAATGGAAGTTTTTATTATGTATATTTTTTCATAAGTCTCATCATATTACCAGAGTTAACCTGATCAAATCTAATGAGGGGACATTTTGTACTAAAAGCCACTTTCTACTTCTAAGTGCTTCATATTAGCATTAGGTATAATTAGGCCATTTTACTATAAGCATTTCCCATATGGGATACAAGGATTCGAATAGAAACATAATTCAGGGAACTTAATTCAATCGAAATAAAAAATGCAAAAAAAAAATTCCTGAAATTTAAGCCATCTTTTTTTCCCCTTTTGGGTCACACCTGGCGATGCTCAGGAATTACTCCTGACAGGGCTAGGAGGACCATAGGGGATGCTGGGGATCGAACCTGGACCAGCCAAGTGCAAGGCAAGAGTCCTCCCCACTGTACTATCACTCTGGCCCCAAAGCCATCCTCTTAATATTAATTTTTAAAAGGGTATTTATATATGAAAAAACAAAGCAGGACGGTAAATTATATAATACAATAGTAAGGAAAATTGCACTAAACACTTTCTACAAAAAAATTTCACCTACAGTGGTTTAAAAATCATATGATGATTTCAAAATTCTCTACAAAAACTATAATCCCTTTCCTAGTTATTGGACCTCTTATACAACGAAGTCCAAGGGTTTAACTGAACAAATAGTAAAAGCAATACCAAAGTTTTCTTAGAGCAATTAGCAATGTCCAATATGCTTAACTTTAATGGAGTAATTATGAAAACTCCTAAAATATAGCAGAAAATTGGGGCAAGGGGAATCCTGAAATCATGCTAATCAATTTAAACGAAGTCGTAGTTTATATTACATGTAACATTGGTCCAGGATGAAAATGTCAACAATTCATTTACAAACATTTGTGATAAGCAAAAATGTGAGGCCAATAATAATTTAAATGAATCTCACTTTCACTTAAAAATATTGCATAATCATCTAAGCATTTTGCTTACCCTTTGATCACCACCTTCTCTGCGAGGATCAAGTTTTTTTGCAAAGTGTCTCAAATTATCATAGTTATGGAAATTACAGAGAGATACAAGATCCTGTAAGTAAACAGCAAGTATAAGAAACTGGCTTTGCACTGACTTCCGTTTTCAGTATTATATATTTCAGCAAGTTACATTTAAGTACCACAAAAAACAAATACGCTTACTATGAGTCTGGTTTTTTTGAGGTTTTGAAGTAACTTTATTTATGGATTATCAGGGCTTAATCCAGGCTCAATCCTGCTCAGGAACCATTCCTGGAGGTGCAGGAGATAAGCAGCATGTGCTGCTATCTACTACATACCTCTCTGCCCCAGAGGAAGCGGCAAATGCAAGGAGAAAAAAAACCCTGAAATCTGAGTTGAGTGAAAACATAAGGGGCCGGAGAGATAGCACAGCGGGTAGTGCGTTTGCCTTGCACGCGGCAGACACGGATTGGATCCCCGGCATCCCATAGCACTCCCAGGAGTAATTTCTGAGCCCCTGAGCATAACCAGGTGTGAACCAAAAAGAAAAAAAACCCCATAAAATACTGAAGTTTGTGTAAAGTAATATATATTTTATGGGGCTGGAGTAATAGCAAAGTGGGTAGAGCGCTTGCCTTGTGCATGGCTGAGCTGGGTTCCATCTCCAGCATCCCATGTCTCCTGAGCACCATGAAGACTAATTCCTGAGTGCAAAGTAGGGAGTGACCCCTGGGCATAACCAGGTCTGACCCAAAAAGCTTGGGGGGAAAAGTAAAAATAAAATTTAATAATATAAATTTCAGTTGTGTTAATTTTCTGGTTTTTTTTTTTTTGGCTTTTTTGGGTCACACCCGGCGATGCTCAGGGGTTTCTCCTGGCTCTGCACTCAGGAATTACTCCTGGCAGTGCTTGGGGACCATATGGGATGCCGGGGATCGAACCCTGGCGGCATGGGCCAGCTGCGTGCAAAGGCAAACGCCCTACCCGCTGGGCTATCGCCCGGCCCTGTAACTTTTAATTTTTATTGAGGGGGATCCACCCCTGCGATGCTCAGGTGTTACTCCTGGCGGTGCTGGGGGACTATATAGGATGCCGGAATCAAAACCACGTCTGCCGTGTGCAAGGCAAACACCCTACCCGCTGGACGATCACTCCGCCCCAACTTTTTATAACTAAATCTATAAGGTGGCTTATAGATTCCTTGGGTTTTAAAACCTAACATATAAAAACTTTAAAGGTGGCTTATGAATTGGTGTCATTAAAGATGACACAAATAAGATGTACAGAGGGAAGGGCTCTCATCTACTGGGCTGACCCCCTGGCACCCTCTATGATCCCTTTAAATACTGCCAGGAGAGACCCCTGAGTAGAGCCAAGAGTAAGCCCTAAGCACTGCTGAGTGTATGGCCCAAAAAATAAACCAAAGACTCAAACTTTTATTCTTTGAAATACTCCTGGCTTTGAAATACTTCTCTATTATGATTTGCAGAGCTTTTAGAAACTATAATTAGTACCAACTTCCACAGCTACTTGGTATTTGGGAGACAAGAACACCAAAAAGCAATATATTAAAATGAGTACAAAAAAAAAAAAAAAAAAAAAATCCACAGCAAAGACTGGATAATGGCTTAGCATCTCTTAAAAGTTTCATTAAGAAAATATGCTTACACACTGAAAATAAGGGATCCAAACAACCACACTCAAAATCATGCCTGTCAAAAAGGCAGACTGGACGAGGATGGGTAGGAGGAGACCTGGAACCCTGGTGGAAGGAGGAAACCCCGTGGGAATGCTGTTGGAATATAGGATACCTAAAGCCCAACTATGAATAATGTTGCAAATCATGGTGTTCTGATATTTTTAGAAAAGAAAACATGCTTACGTGACAGAAGTGAATTCCTTTAACACTATTGCCCATTTTGTCCAAAGGAGGAGACCAGCACATCATGCCCATGACATTGGGGACAACCAACAGAATGCCCCCCAGCAACTCCAGATTTGGCAGGAAGACCAACCTGAGAATTTTTCCAAAGGGACATTCATATTAACACTTTAAAGAAAATAAGGAATTGTTTGAAAAATAATGGTAAGTTTAAAATTCTAGTAAATTTTAAATATGGTAAATGCCAACATAAAACAATGTGTAATGCTCATCATGCTTAAATGTATCAAGTCACATTAAACAAGCTATATTAAAGTATGGAGAAAATGAAAAGATACTCCTGAAGGAATCAGGTTAGATTTAGTCTTTATCTAAATTAGGGCACTGAGCATGTTCTCATTTTATTCGATTTCATGATATTTTCTAATTATTCTAGCATAAGAGTTTTGAGAGTAAATGTCTTGAGAAAAAAGTTTCTTCCCCTGTGTTCCCCCATTCAATCTGGGCTGCCACAATCAGACAGGCAGAAAGCGCGAGGAATTTTTTCTTGCATCTGTAGTGGAAACCTTGGCAGCACATAAACAATTGCTGGAGGTCTATCAAACAGGTGCATAAAAATTTTCTGACTAAGACACAGTAGCAACTATATCGTTTTATATGATACAGTCAGAGAGCATCTAAGAAATAAGAGACAGAGTGGGAATTGAATCCTATTCAAAACACCTATGTTTACATTATGTAAAAACCTGATAATAATAAAAGATAAATTAATTTCACTTGTGCAGTGTACATTGCTAATATTCAGGCATCAAGTAACTCTTAATGAGAAGTACCAATCATATTAGAAAACATAAAGGACAACCAAACGGGTATAACACACAATATGTAGACTAAGGAAACTGATGAATAACAACCCCAGCTTTTTCAACCAAAAATAAATAAAGCGAGAGAGACTAAAGACTTTCTAAAAAGTCACAATGATCAATAAACGGTCCTGTTTGCATCACAACTCGAATGAATTGCAAAGCAATACTTTATAAGACAAATCAGAACATCTTAACATTGACTAAACACTAACTAAATCTTGCTATTGTTTTAGAGATAATCCTAAGTGAATCAAGACTTGGATGCATTTGAACTATCTACCTGGCCCATGACTAAATGTTTTCAGTACAATAATATTTTTAAAAGTTGAGTAATTCCTGAGTGCAGAGCCAGGAGAAACCCCTGAGTATTGCCGGGTGTGACCCAAAAAAAGCAAAAAAAAAAAAAAAAAAAAAAAAAAAAGTTTGCCTTGCATGCAGCTGACCCCAGTTCCATCCCTGGCATCCCATATGGACTCCAAGCACCACAAGGAATAATTCCTGAGTGCAGAGCCAGGAGTAACCATTGAGCATCACCAGGTGGGACCAAAAATATACCAAATGAAAAAGTAAAGTTTGGTGTCATCTATGGAGTGATGACACTGTTTCATACATCCACATTACAGGGGCAGAGAGGTAGTATAGTGGGTAGGGATCTTGACATTAATGTGGCCGACCCATGTTCAATTCTGGGCACTCCACATGGTCACTTTCCCCCAGCATATAAGGAGATATCCCAGAGCTAGGAGCCAGGGCCAAGACGTGGCCCCAAAGATACACAAAAAAAGAATACTAATTACAGATGAATTAAGATTGAGGCAAGTAGGTACACACAGGTGAAATGAAGATTTGTCATGTATTGAAAATTACTGCATGGCGGTAGCGGTAGTACAGAGGGTAGGGAGTTTGCCTTGCATGGCGGTAGTGGTAGTACAGAGGGTAGGGAGTTTGCCTTGCATGGCGGTAGCGGTAGTACAGAGGGTAGGGAGTTTGCCTTGCATGGGCGGTAGCGGTAGTACAGAGGGTAGGGAGTTTGCCTTGCATGGCGGTAGCGGTAGTACAGAGGGTAGGGAGTTTGCCTTGCATGGCGGTAGCGGTAGTACAGAGGATAGGGAGTTTGCCTTGCATGGCGGTAGCGGTAGTACAGAGGGTAGGGAGTTTGCCTTGCATGGGCGGTAGCGGTAGTACAGAGGGTAAGGCATTTGCCTTGCATGGGCGGTAGCGGTAGTACAGAGGGTAGGGCATTTGCCTTGCATGGCACCCCAGCATTCCATATGGTCCCCCGAGCACCGCTGGGAGTGATTCCTGAGCAAAGAGCCAAGAAGTAACCCCTGAGCTTCCGGATGTAACCCAAAAAATAAAAGCAAAAAAGAAATTACTGCAGAAGCAGTTAGAGGGATGGGTAATATTTAATGCAACTTTTTAAAACTAAAAACAATATTTAGGGCATCATAACAATATAAGGAAAATGAAATAAGTCATATACACTATATGTAGCAAATATGAAAGAGTAAAGAAGCATAATTTGCCGGCTTTTAATTTTAATATATTTAAATTCTTAAACTACCTATGGTTTTAATCCAAGCTGTTAAAATCACATTTACACATCGGTCTCTCTGAACTTAAGGAATTCTGAGGTAAATAATTACTAAAATTCTAAAGCCTAACATTAAAAGTAAAGAAACCTTAGTAACCTTTTGCATTGAAATGTTTAAGAAGTGGTATGAATCTAGAAATTAAATTTCTTAAGAACATCTTGTAGACTGCTGTATCAACAATTCTGTAACAAATTAACCTTGGAAACAAGCCCCCCTCTCTGTCTCTGTCTCTGTCTCTGTCTCTCTCAAAAATTAATGTACAGCTTTATAGGCAAAGTTCAAGCTGCATTTTAGAAGAACCAGTTCAGACTAGTTTCTTGCCAGAAAAAGATCAAACAATTACTTACATGGAAAGCAAACTGCCCTGAGAAATCATACATGCCACAAGAATGCATTAAGCTCAGTGTATTTCGAACCGCTTCGGGGCTCAGTACTCTTTCACCAGTAATAGGGCAGAAACCACCATTAGCCAGTGTTGCAGCCATTACACTGGCCGATTCACAAGTTACTTCAATGGAACACAGCTAAAAGGAAAAAAAAAATAGAGAAAATGTAGGTCCAGTTTTTTAGATTTAACAGTTATTTTATTTTAAAAAATCTTTCCTCCAAAAGGATTTTATTTTGTTTGTTTTTGGATTTTTAGGGGGGGGGAATGGAGGGAGTCACAACTGGCAGGCAATGCTCAGAAATTATTCCTAGTTCTGCATTCAGGAATTACCCTTGGCAGTGCTCAGGAAACAGTACTGGATGCCAGGGATCAAACCTGAGTCAGTCAAGAGCAAGACAAGTTGTACTATTGCTCCTGCTCTAAAAAGGATCATTTTAACACAATTTCACGATAATCTGAAGATTTTAAGTTGTAGTTCTAGCTCCTTTGAGGTTTATCCTGATTTGCAGTGATTCATTCTAATAGCAGAGCTAAATCATGTGCTATTAAAAATTATTTCTAGAGTACACATAATTTTTAATTCAACAGGAAAAAGCTCTATTGTCTAACTAAGCAACATGTCAATATTATAGTAATATAACCTCTACATGAGAAATGATTAAGAAACAAGTACTAAACGTTCTGATATTTCACTTGGAGCAAAACTCAGCATCACCATATGGCAACATGCAAAGGACTATGGCAAGAAAACTCAAACTACTCTCAACTCCATTTTTCCTGTATCTAAACCAAAATCGAAACTTAAGCCACTTGTTAACATTTGATACGTATCATGGTTGCCGGATATACTATGATTAATTTATATAGAGAACAGTGCATCATGAAGTTGACTTTGTGTGTACATAATTATATATTCTATAAAGTAGACTACCTGGAAATAGAAGTCTAATATTCCAACCATGTCTGTGCCTTCTGGGAAACACTGAAAAATAGGAAGATTTATTAAGCACATAGGGCCACAAGAAAAATGAGCTTGTAAACACACACGAAATATTAATTAATGCACACAAATGTCTCACTGAGAATAGCATGAATCTATAAAGTATAAATGTGAAATATAAATTATACATATGTGGATTTATAAGTATTAGTTTAGACTGACAATATACTAATACTTAATTCATAAACAATTTATAGAATCAATCACTTAAAAACAAGTGTGATAAATGAGTAAGTTTAATTGACTACTCAAACATTTGAATGCTGTATGTTACAGATATAAATAGTAACACTTTTAGCACTGTTTCTTTAAAATTTTCTGTATATTAAATACCAAGTTATTTAGCAGCTATGCGTTTTCAGCATTCATTTCCATGTATTTTATTCTAAGAAAGAATTTGAAATAGAAACAAAATTCAAAAACCTTTTTTTCTTTTAAGTAATATCCTATTGCAAAATTTCGGTCTCCACTTTCTCTTTCAGACTGAAACCTAGAAGAAGAAAAAAAAATCACTATTTACTTTCTATACACTTCTATCATAAAACACAGTGAAAATACTTCAAGGTCAACCTGCTGGGTTCCAGTTTAACAAGTCATGGGGTAAGTGACTGAAGAGATCATTCTTTTGCCTTAATTTCTCACCTGCAAAGGAACTGAAAGGCACTCAGTTCTTTACAGTTTTCACATTGTGTAGATAAGGAATTTTAAATTATACATTTTTGACCATTAGCTGAGAAATTATGGTACCATATTGTTCTCCAAAAGTACAGAAAAAAAGTAACTTCAACTGAGGAAATCCATGAGAGAAAATCAATTTTCAGAATTCAGTGCACTGGCAGATTCCACACAGTATAAAGTCATAAAAAATATAAAAGACATGGGGCCGGGCGATAGTCCAGTGGGAAGAGCGTTTGTCTTGCACGCAGCCGACCCGGGTTCAATCCCCTACATCCCATATGGTCCCGAGCACCACCAGGAGTGATTCCTGAGCGCAGAGCCAGGAGTAACCCCTGAGCATCGCCGGGTGTGACCCAAAAAGCAATCAATCAATCAACCAATCAATCAATAAACAAATAAATAAATGAATAAATAAATCACGATCACGATCACGATCTTCCCGTTAATCATCTATTTGCTAGAGCGGGCACCAGTAATATCTCAATATGTCCTGTCACATGCTGTAGAGCCAAGGGCATCGGCTTGGTACAGGAACATAAAGAGCCTCAAACCATTATATTAGGTCATGAGAATGATCAAATATAATTGTTACTGGCATTTGGCATATCAAATACAACACGAGCAGCTTGCTAGGCTTGCCGTGCGGGAGGCATACTCTATAAACACCTCCAAATAAAGCCTTTATTGATGAACCACGCTGCCGCAAGCGCGCGCCGCGAGGCGGGCTGTGATGGGCTGGTCGGCTGGGTGGAGTTCTGATGAGAGGGAAGTCCAATGTGGAAAATGGCGGCGCCCATGGAGTGGGTGGGGGTCGTCTGGCTTGTTGTGAGGTTCTGCCGGGGTGGTGGGCCAAGGCTGGAACCCACCATGCCTCCCGACTGCCTCATGAACGGCTGGGCACAGGGAGAGCAAGGAACCGCTCTGCCCCATGTCTGAGAGTCTCTGGACCAGCATACCTGGGCCGGATTGAGGAAGAAACTGCTCCAGGGTGGGTGTCGATGATCCGGGCGGTGATGGGCTGGTCGGCTGGGTGGAGTTCTGATGAGAGGGAAGTCCAATGTGGAAAATGGCGGCGCCCATGGAGTGGGTGGGGGGTCGTCTGGCTTGTTGTGAGGTTCTGCCGGGGTGGTGGGCCAAGGCTGGAACCCACCATGCCTCCCGACTGCCTCATGAACGGCTGGGCACAGGGAGAGCAAGGAACCGCTCTGCCCCATGTCTGCTCATGCCCCAACAATCTGCCTCAGCAGCCGCCGGGTCGCGGCCACTTCTTCACCTCAGCGCTTCTTGGCGGGGCTCACCGGCTGGTTGGGGGGTAGCTTTGGTTCAACCAAACAGCCTCGCTCATAAGCCACTTGCATTTTGGGTTTCTTTGGAGTCTCTCTGCGCTTAGGGGGCTTCTCTCCCCTCCCTCCCTGGCTGAAGATCGGATTCGGTTGGAGACGGCCACAGGCTCCGGGGTCCTGCCTGGGGGGCTGGCTTTTTTTTTTTTAATTTTCCCTCTCCTCTCCCCTGTTTGATTCCCCCACTCCCACCCGCTTATATTTTTGCTTCTCTTATGTGTGCATTAAAAAAAATAAATAAATCCTGATTTTTGGAGCCGAGCCGGGTAAAATGGGCAACGGTGACTGGGACCGAAGGGGGAGTCTCTCCGTCACTGTTGCTGGGACGCGTGCCTGTGCTGGTGTCTTAGAGCAAGAGCCTCCCGGAGCTTTCGGAGTGGAAGAATAGTGGAAGAGACTACAACCTAAAGACTTTTAAAATTAACTTGGCATCAATTTTGTCAGCCCAAAGGCTAAACAAACAAACAAACAAACAAAAAAGCAGTACCAATATATTCTAGGAAATAACTTCCTAAAGGTTAAAGCTGAAAAAATTCAAGTTATTTTTGGATAACAACTTACAGAGGCCAAATGACATAGGATGAAGGCTGTTCGTAACCTGCTGATTTATATATTTTCCACCTATCTCCTGGTTATGTTTGGATTTAATGCTGCCCAAGACTTCTGGTGTTCAACTTTGGTAAAGGGAGTCATTTATGGATCGTATTCTGTAAGTGAAATGTTTCCCAAAAAACTTTACAAACTGCACTTGGACGCTGGAAAATCCAGATCCAACCAAATATAGCATTTACCTGAAATTTTCCAAAAAGGACCTTAGCTGCTCTAACTTTTCCCTCCTGGCTTATCAGTTTGATCATTTTTCCCATGAAAAAATAAAGGATCTTTTAAGAAAGAATCATTCTATAATGCAACTCTGCAATTCCAAGAATGCTTTTCGTTTTTCTACAATATGATAAAAATTTTATTCAAATCCGTCGAGTATTTCCAACTGATTTCCCAGGATTACAGAAAAAGGGGGAAGAAGACCAGAAATCTTTCTTTGAGTTTTTGGTTTTGAACAAGGTGAGCCCAAGCCAGTTTGGTTGCCATGTATTATGCACTTGGTTGGAAGGCTGCTTAAAATCAGAAAATGGGAGAACAGAATCCTGTGGGATCATGTATACAAAATGCACCTGCCCTCAGCATTTGGGAGAGTGGGGATCGACGACCAGTCGCTGGTTTTGTTAAATAACGTGGTATTACCCCTGAATGAGCAGACCGAAGGCTGTCTGACCCAGGAGCTGCAAACCACCCAGGTCTGCAACCTCACCCGGGAGGCCAAGCGACCACCCAAAGAAGGTATGCTGGTCCAGAGACTCTCAGACATGGGGCAGAGCGGTTCCTTGCTCTCCCTGTGCCCAGCCGTTCATGAGGCAGTCGGGAGGCATGGTGGGTTCCAGCCTTGGCCCACCACCCGGCAGAACCTCACAACAAGCCAGACGACCCCCACCCACTCCATGAACGCCGCCATTTTCCACATTGGACTTCCCTCTCATCAGAACTCCACCCAGCCGATCAGCCCATCACCGCAAGGATCATCGACACCCACCCTGGAGCAGTTTCTTCCTCAATCCGGCCCAGGTATGCTGGTCCAGAGAATAAATAAATAAATAAAATAAAAGACAGGGCACCATTGGTGAATGGTAAATTCTCTGATGTTTCTGGGAAACAAGATTAACGAGGACTGGGGAATCAGGAAACAGTAATAAAGGAGTTTAGGAGATTATCCAGACAGATACATGCTATAATGTAATGTCTTCCTGATTGCCTGTAAAATGAAAACCCTAAAGGCTTCTTAAACAAGTTACTCTACCAGAGTTATACTTTAGAAAGATAACTCTGACATCAGTTAAGGGGAAAAAAAAACAAATGCTTGTATATGTACAAGTGTGTTTGTGTGTTCATATGTATATATATAAACATATCTACATGCATTTCTCTCCCCCACACACACAGTATCACAGTGGCATTTGGAGACTCCTGCAGTTACACATGCAGACAACCCCTGAACTTAGGTAACAGTAACAGAAATAAAGGGAAGGCATGATTAAATATATCCTTTGGACTTGGTATCTTTTAACTTGTTAAGAAGAGATACAGGATGAATTGACACAAAAGTTGAATTTTTAATACAGCATACTAAAAGAATGGCCATATCAACTGAAATAGGGATCCTCAGAAAAGAACAGTTTGGGAAGAAATGAAATGAGTTTTAACACTATTTAATTTCTCATGCCACTAAAATGTGACAGGGCGTATGGAGATGTTACTGGTGCCTGCTCAAGCAAATCGATGAACAACGGAAGACAAGTGATACAAGTGAAGGAGAATAATTTGTGATGTATTGACAACTGCTGGCAAAAAGAGGAAGCAGGAAAATGGCTGGAATACAGAAAGAACTGAAAGGAAGACTAACCAGGTATAAGGAGGTCAGGCTAATGGTGATAACGAACTAACGCGTAGATAATTCCTGAAGAAAGGGGACTATAAAGCCAAGCAGGATTCAGTTCAGGACATTTTATACAATGTTAGAATCTTGTGTTGATGGTATTGGGGTTAGGTAGGAAAAGTGTCCTTATTCTGAGGAAAAACGGGATAAAAGGTCCATGCCATGCTGACTACAATGTCTACATGTTTCCTCTCAGGGGATGTAAGAAATATTTCATTACAAGATTTTTTAAGTAACTATTACTCACACTCTAGGTCCAAAGGAAGAATATGCTTTTTTTTTTTTTTTTTTTTTTGCTTCTTGGGTCACATCCAGCGATGCTCAGGGGTTACTCCTGGCTCTGCCCTCAGGGATTACTCCTGAGAGTGCTCAGGGGACCATATGGGATGCCGGGATCGAACCCGGGTCAGCCACATGCAAGGCAAACACCCCACCTACTGTGCTATTGCTCCTGCTCCAGAATGTTATTTCTAACCAGAGTCAGCATGCATGCATGCACACACACTAAAAATACATATGACATATTACAAGTGAAACTTACGTGGCATTACTGAATCCAACATATTCATTACCAGCCATCTTATTCAAAAACTGCATCACCTATAAAGCAAAATGATAGAGTATTAGTGATTCAAAATAAAACTGTAACATGGAAATTAAATTCTATATTGCACTTACATAGTCAAATTTTTCAGCATTATTCACTCCTTGCTGCAAAAAAAAGATATAAATATATCAATAAGGACAAGTTTTAAGTGAATATGATCATTTAAAGAGGCTATCATAATAATGTACTGCACATTAGTACTTTTAACTGCTAGGAAGTATTTCTAGAGCAATAATTACATAAATGCTTTTACACTCTTTAACACCCATATGGTGAGATGGATCTGAATAACAAAGGGAATGCTTTATTTTAAGTATATCTTTGCCCAACCCAACATTATAGAAATTTAAATACAAGTTACCCTAGCCCTCTTATCTTTCATGACATATAATCTCAGAATGCATGTTATTTCATCCCATACTTTAAAAAACTTAAAATAAAGTTCTACCCTTAGGAAAAAAAATCAAATAACTATTAAGAACAATCCATTTATATTTTTTTAAAATAACCTTAGACCAGTATTAGAGTTAGAAAAATGAGTTATGTTCAAAACTAATCTATAATTCTAATATATTCATTCTGGATACGTTTTACTAGTGTAGAGAAAATGACCTGTATTATCTCTATTGTTAATAATACTTGAACTCAAATTCATAGTCTTATTAGCACATTTGCATTTAGCATTATGCCAATTCAGAGTATAGAAGATGTATTGTTTCGTCACTATTTCTGACATGTTAGCTACTTGAAATGTCAATAGGAAAACCTATGTAACGTAGATCAATTTAAGTAGCCAAATGGTTTCATTTTACCTCGGCGAAGTTTACAAAGCAGTAAGCTGTAGATCTGAAATCAAACGTATTAGTTGGTGATATGCACCCAAAAGAAACAATACATCTCAAATTTTAAAAACAGGTTTAATAATTTGACAACTAAAAACTTTCAAAACAAGTACTTTAAACTTCACCCATAAAACTTTGAAGTCATTACACTCTAAAATTTTATTAGGGGGAGAAACCTATACCAAAGTATTAAGAAAATGAATAAAGCCAGGTTCAATTCTCCTCTGTACACTGGATTAAGGTGTGGCTGATTTAATTGTCTGAGGAAGGATGTGCAACCAGTAGCTGAAAAGAACCTAAACTAGTTCAAGAAAATTAGCCAGAAACAAAACAGCAACAAATCAGCTGTTAGCAGTACTGTAATCATATTTTCTTCTAATAGCATCCACTTGCATAGTTAATTTCTCTCCTATATACCAGAAACTATAGAAATGTAACTCCAAAGTTGTTCAATGAAAAATAATTAAAAGAAGAAATTACCAACTTCATTGAACTGTTGCAGTTGTCAAAATATTCCATAGATCCTAATGCTGTAAAATATGTAACAACATTTAAACCACAAAAACCTTTTTAACCTTTGAAAAAGCACAAAAAACAACTCCTAGAAAAGGATGTCAGCATTGGCATTGGGACGTCACATGGAAAATTACTGACTATACAATTAAGCAATGTAAAACTAAACAAGTTATCTTTCATTCTCAAAATCAAGCTGTGCCAAATAAAATACAAAATTTCCTTACTTGGCTGTCATGTATAAAAAATAAAAAGGACTTCTTAATACATTATAATTACATGTTCTATTTTATAGTTAAATAAGCCCAAGCTTTGCTTCTATGTTGTTTTTAAGGAAAACAGAGTATTTAGGAATGCCTATCACATTTTGAGTAAGCTTCTTGAATGTCCTAGGAAAATTAGGCAACAGGCAAATTAAGATATTTGAGTGGGTGCATTAAATACCCATATTTTCCAAAAACAGATTATATTATCTGCCCTAGTAACAGCATTTATTTAAGAAAATAGGGCCGAGCGATAGCACAGCGGCTAGGCATTTGCCTTGCACACAGCCAACCTGGGTTTGATCTCTGGCATCCCCTATGGTCCCCCGAAGCACCGCCAGGAGTAATTCCTGAGTGAAGAGCCAGGAGTAACCCCTGAGTATCACCAGGTGTGACCCAAAAAGCAAAAAAAAAAAAAAAAAAAAAAAAAAAAGCCACATGGAGAAATTTCATGTACCTCAGAGATAAAGGGTATCTAATATTATAAAATGCCATGCTATTTTGAAAAGCTAGAATTAAAATTTACTTGCAAAGCTGTTAAAAAGGAAAATGTTTATACACATACAAAATAAACTAAAGCAAGTCCCAAGCTTTAAAGGGTAAAAACACAGGACTAAAGTGCTAATACAGCGTGAAGACTTGCCTTGCCCATGCTCTACCTGGGAGCAGTCGGGGCACGTGATACAGTTCCCCAAACCCCATCAATAGGGATCCATGAGGAAAGAGCCCAAGTAAGTCAGCCACTGGGTATGGCCCAACAACCCTCCCAACCCTCTCCCCACCCAAACTGAAACACAAACCTTAAAAAAATAAACCACTAACAGTAGTGGGCTGCAAAGGGAAGGGACTAGCTAAGCAGAGGGGTAGAGAGCAGATAAACATTGAAGCAAATGGGAATGTGACAACCGCTGCTACCACTGCGTTCATTTTGTACATATCTGAAATATTTCCTAGTAATAGTTAAAAAGTTCCACTTTCAAGAAGAAATTTCAAACATTAGTGGATATTTTATATTGTTTGAATTAGGAGCTTACTTTTCTTATTTTAATTTTTTATTGATGAGCTGGGAAATGCTGCTGCTCGGTTGCTAGTAACAGTACCATCCACCTCTTTACACATCTGCCTAGATCTACAGTATTATCACTGAGCACACTAGCCACAAAAATGATACGTGCTCGGGGGCCTATTAGGCAATTATTTGATCAGATCTTTTCTACTTTGCTGAGCCCCAGAAAACTGGAATCTAAGAGGATCTGTTTCCATGTTTCAAAGGGACTTGAATTTCCTTAGTGCTAAAAACTAACTCCAGTATTTTGAAAAGGTGTCCAAAAAGGTTTTCACAACCAGAAATACTGCGACAGTGTGTATACCATGAAACATGTACACCTGGGGCCAGACGATAGCAGCGCCGTAGGGCATCTGCGCGCAACTGACCGGGCTTGATCAACGGTATCCCATATGGTACCCCAGAGCCGCAGGAGTAATTCCTGAGCCAGGAGTAACCCCGAGCATCGCCAGGTATGACCCAAAAAGCAAAAAAAAAAAACAAAAAACATGTACACCTTTCTTTTCAAAATGAAAGGACACTTGACCAAACGGGAAACTGATTTCAAGAAAGGCACCCATGAAAGCTGAACGTTTAGATGCTGGTCTCAGACCCATTTAGCTTTTGGAAAATAAAAGCAGGGTGCCACTTCAGTTTTAAGATTACCACAAATATTAAGTCTTATTTATCTTTAAAGATAAAGATAAAGAGATAATAAACCTGCCATAGAGGCAGGCTAGGGGAGAGGGGAGGGAATCGGGAACATTCCCGATTTCCCGATGGGAAATGGGCACTGGTGGAGGGATGGGTGCTGGAACACTGTATAACCATAACCCTGTAATTGTATATCCCACGGTGGTATCGTAAAAATATTAAATAAAAATAAAGTCATAGAAATATGCAGAATTGTAGGGAAATAAAAAATGTATCCACGAAAATTTCTAATACAGACTCTTAAAAAGCAAACTACATGGTTGGAAATTAGTAATTAGACTGGACTTGAAAAATCATTGAAATGAAATATTTTATTTTTGCTTTCTGAGTCACACCTGGCGATGCTCAGGGGTTGTTACTCCTGGCTCTGCACTCAGCAATTACTTCTGGCAGTGCTGGGGGACCGTAGGGGATGCTGAGGATTGAACCCAGGTCGGCCACCTGCAAGGCAACTGCCCTATCCGATGCATTCTCTGCTCTGGCCACCTCAAATTGAATTTCTATAAACTTATCTATTAAGCTAAAAGAATTTTCCGTCCTATAGAGAAAAACATGAAAATACAATAAAGGTGATACTAAGTTTTGATACTGGCTATCAAAAGAATAATTACACTGGAGACTTTTGATAGCATTTTTAATATACTAAAATTAATCAGATCTTCTACATTATAATAGTTAATATAGCAATGTTGACAAGAAAATCTAACACTTAATATAAAGGGTACCTATTAAAGTCAATGCATAAATCAGTTACTTTTTAAGCAAATCTTTTTATTCCATTTATAAATAATGGACATGTGAAAACCAATTAAAAATTAGAAATCAGGGGCTGGGATCCAGGGTTAGGCTGAGGCACATGATTTGCATGGTGGCCAATCCTGGTTCCGTTCATGAGCCTCTAAACACTACCAGGTGCAGCCTTGTAGGTCTGAGCACCATCTAGATGGCCAGGTAATACTTCTGCACTGCTGGGCTGGAATCACCAGAGAGACCTCTGGGTGGCGCTCTCCACCCCCAACCCCACCCCCAAAATTTACAGGTCGTGGAAGAAATATGTCATAGCAGAAGCAAAGATAACTCAAAATGATGTTATAAAAAACTGTTTTCATAGACAAACTCAATTCTGTTGGCAATAAATGTTTCAATTTAGTATCAACTGATAAAAGTGAATGTAAATAAACCGTACTTCTAGTTTGAGTTCTACCTTGCAAGCCCCGGTCATCACTCATTCCTTCCCATCAGCAAACAGCCTGAATCATGTGACCTCTAATTCCACAAGTCATCATTAAAATTGCTAGATTGAGCTTTACACAGATCTTTTGGCTGAATTTGTCTTTTCATGCAACAAGGTTAAATTTTTCTTTAAAAAAAAAAAAGAAAAAAAACTAAAGCCAGTACTACTTCAGATTTTAAAAAGAGCTTCCTCAAATAAAATGGAAACTACCCAAGGATAAAGAGATTTAAAAACAAGGCAATGGTAACTTACTCTTTACCTTTACACAAGTGACAATTACCTTATTACTCTGGTGCCCTTATTGTCCTACCTTAACCCTTGCAATATCTTTAGACCTTAACTTTTAAACTGCAACTAGGTGAAATTTGTGCCACTGGAAAGAAAAAAAATTCTGTAAGGATACTGCTATTTCATCCAAAGTAACTGCTCCTTTCAAATGTACTTTAGTGTTCTTCAAATACACAACCGCATTGTCAAATAAAACACATTTTTAAAAAAGTATCCTTTAAATTATGTATAATTGAGAGGAAGTGCAATACCTTATTTTTTATTATGTGCATTTTAAGTAAAGAATGGCATCTATTTTTATGAAGGTATTTACCTATATAACTTAAAAATTTTAAATACTGAGCGTTTTCCTACAAGCTTAGGTAGTTAGAACTTATGCAACAGGTTCCTTCTGAGCAAATCCTCCTTTTCCATAATCTGCTAATCCTTCTGAACATTTTTCTCTGCCTCTTCCCCCATTTCCTGAGGATCACCACCAATCCTACAAGGAAAAAAATATCAATACTACAGAATTATGAAATAAAGAGCCTTACTAAAGACTAATTATTCTGAATGAGATGGGAAAAAAAAAAAAAAAACCCTTTAACAGCACCACAAAAAAACCTTGATTTGGGAGCAGTCTCAAGGTTATTCAAAAAGGAACTAAAACACATTATAGCTAGGACCATGGTAAAATAGCATCCATGCTTTGGTTACTCAAATACAAGCTCCTGGAGAAGAGGTCAGTTTTGTTCCAAACCCAGACTAAAGACCAATTAATTAAACCCGACTTTTGAACAATAAATTTTTATTTTTATTCATGCTGAAATTAAATCTATGCATTTTGGGGGTCAATATTACCATGCTAGAGTCAAATACGTTATCAAGAAGAAATAGAAATATTAAAGATGGCAAACTGAGTTCTAATGAACAAGAAAAAGAAAATCAGGAGGAGTAGAATAAGTCAAATTTATTCTATTACTCCTCGAATAATTAGTCAGCTTCCTCACCTATTATCGAACAATCTATCTGTCAAAAGAAGGCTGGGTTTGAAGGCCATTTTGCTATGATTTTATACCTCATTTTCAATGACCAATTCATAAACATTTCGTGATGACAAAACACAAATATGTACAGACAGATATGAGTTTCGTTTCTTAAAAAGAATTTGTAAAAAATAATACACTCTGGGGTTGGTCAGTTACAAAGCGGGGTATATTAGGCTTACCCCTCCGAGATTTATATGAATTTCATCAAAACCAAACCTGTGAAACATCTTCTAAAAGCAAACAAAAAATTCAAAGAAAGTGACAAAAAGAACCATCTCCCCAAAGTCTCATTTCCAATTCTGGAGTAAATTTAATTTTCTTAAATTGTTACTGAATAATTTGGTATATGCAAGATGACTCAGTTAATATTTTTCAATGCTCTACAACAAATCAAAATCACATTGTATAAAAGTTTCACTGTTTCTTAGCACTATTATTATTAATGTGACTTAATAGGTATTTTATAGCTTGTGGGTGAACATGGTATGTGAAAACTAATGAAGGGATGGTGTGAAGATACATGCATTACCCATATGCAGTATAACATTGTAGTATATTAAGCCTAAAAATCATTAAACAGCTGTTTAAAACTTTATGCAATTAAAGAATGTGTCTATTAATCATTTACATATGCCCTTTCTTGAAAATTCTATTGGTGTACCAAGTTAATTTTTCTCTAGTGCAAATTTCAAGGATCAGCTTCAAAAGGCCTATGAACTCTGAAAAGTTTATATGAAATCGTGGTATTTGAACATTTTTCTGGGAAAACCCCAGAAGTTCTGAACTATTCTAATGGCAGTCTATTCAAACATTAACATATGCATTGTATTATCAGAACTTTTCTTACACCTGCAAATGAAGTTACCTGACTAAATCAAAGCAAATATTAATAAAAATCTTCTCACTACAGAATTTGCTGGAGTTACACTGTAATGGTTACTAACTGTAATCTCTTCCTGGAACTACAAGGGTTAAGTTAATGCTTAAGGTACTCATCCCAAAATTACAAATACTTAGCAGTCTTCTATTTTAAAGTTTCTTTCTCATGAACATACCATTTATTAAAACTTAAGGGGACATATGATGAAATTTAACAAATGGGCCACTGGCATATTTTATAGTCCAACAGTCCTTAGATAACTGAATTAGTTAATCCTCACTAATGCATCTTACAATGCTATGCTGCTGTATTTCCAAGAATGGAATAAGCAGGTAGATTTGCTGACATACATAAACATTACATATACAAACAATATTTCAATATAAATGAAATTTATAATTAGAAATTAAAAATGTATAGTATCCCACAGAATTTAAAAATTATTTTTAAGTATTAAATTTAGATATTTTTAAATATCTAACAAAGTAACTTAAAAACACCATTAACTTACTAAAATAAACCTTATTTAGTTATGAGAATGACTTTATAAGTAAAGCAAATGAAACAAGTTTAAATAAAAACTGTGATAACGGCTCATGAGTGTATGAAGAACTTAAGCAGCATATTCAAGAGTGAATACACTTAACACAAACTACCAGAACATGTGTTCTACATAAAACTGGCAACAATAATGGAACATGAAAAAGCTTTGAATTCTGATTAGATCTAAGACTCAAAAGGAAGAAAAGGAAATACTTCTATGCTTACTGTTGAGGAGAAACTAGTGACTTTTTGCCAGATCTTCAGAATTACTCAGAAGTTTAATAATTGTAGAACTTAAATTGAGTCATCTATTTTTGATTTTCCCTTGAAATTACATCATTTAAAAATAAGCTTTCTAATCTTTAACTTTTATATCATGACATTAAAACTTTTACCACCAAAAATGTTCACTTTCTCATAAATAACCAAGATCCATCTTTATGCCTTAGTAATAAAAATATGTATTAGGATAAAAGGAAACGTCAAAATTTTACCTTTATTAATGAAGTCACAACAATTGCACCAGCATTTACCATAGGATTATGTGGTTTATCTGTTAAAAAAAAGACAGAAAGAAAAAGAGTATTCTTTCAAATACTAAATCACTTTCTGTGAAGTATAAAGTTCGATGAATTTATTTTATTCTTCATGTATGCTAAAACAATACATGGAAATGAGGGTAGGGGGAAAGAAAAAACTGGAGAGTGGAAGAGTGTATTTTAATCACCTACAAAAGAAATCAAGGGCCAAAGCGATAGCCCAGGGCATTTTCCTTGCACACGGCCGGCCCGGGTTCGATTCCCAGCATCCCATATGGTCCCCCGAAGCACCACCAGGAATAATTCCTGAGTGCAGAGCTAAGGGGAACTCCTAACTCCTGAGCATTGCTGGATGTGACCCAACAAGCAAAAACAGACAGACAGACAGGCAGGCAGCCAGGCAGGCAGACAGGGGAGACAAAGAAGAAATCAGTAAGTTGCTGTAAGACTCACATAGGCCTCTACTATGCTTTTGTTATATCCCATGTGAGGAACACATTGTAGCGCCTGGAACTATCATGAATAACTTTGGAAATATTTTAATAAAAAGAGTCAGGCTAAAGCAATGATACAGCGGGCGTTTGCCTTGCACTTGGTGGTCTTGGGTTGATCCTCAACATCCAATATGGTCCCTGAACACTGCCAGGAATAACTCAAAGGACAATTCACAAAAAGAATAAAAAGAATCAGAGAGAGAGAGAGAGAGAGAGAGAGAGAGAGAGAGAGAGAGAGAGAGAGAGAGAGAGAGAAGAGCACAGCAGGTAGATCAGGAGACCAACCCAAGGTGAATTCCCAGCACTCTGTATGCTCCCTCAAGCCCACCAGGAGTGCTCCCCGAGTACAGACCCATGACTAAGTCGTAAACACAGTAAGACATTGCCCAAAAGCAAACCAAAAAACCCGATACATATTAAAATTTCTGTCAGATCAAAAGTACTACTTTTGTCCTTCACTTTCTTTTGTCAACTGGTGAATTCCTATAAAAACAGTAACAGCATTTGCTAGTTATCCATCTATTTTAGTTCAATTTGTTTCTTTCAAATATTACATGTTCTAAAAGGCAAATTGTACACATAACTAAACCACTATTCCACCCCCCAAATTTTTTTCACTTATATGAATTACATGAAAATCAAACATAAATGTGAATCATCACTGAGCTATAACAATTCAAGCAAAATAGAGTAAAAAATATCACACATAGCCTTCCCTCCAGTTACAAACATTCCAGGGAATTATTTTCAAGCAAATCCCACAGAGGGATCTTTACTTGTAATCATCTATTCGAATAGATGATTATAAAGTCATAATCTTACTCCTTTTCCATATCTTCTCCCTAACTCACTTCTCAATGGTGGTAGATTCTTTATTTTTTTTTCCTGTATGTTCCCATTCCTTTTTTTTTTTTTTAACATTTTATTATACCACCGTGAGATATACAATTACAATGCTGTTCACGCTTGGGGTTTCGGTCACACAGTGTTCCAGCACCCCCCTCCACCAGTGCCCCTCAACCACCACCCATGTCCCCAATTCCCTCCCCCTCCCACATCCTGCCTAAATGGCAGGTTCTTTATCTCCTCTCTCTCTCCTCCTTCTCCCACACATTGTGGGTTACACTCACGTACACTTAGAAGCCATCATTTGCATGGATTCTTAATAATATTTCAAGCAGCAGATTAAGCATCTGCATGAGTGTCACAGAAATTTCAAAATAAATGCAACAATTTAAAAAGTAACTACTTTGATTTACTCAAGAAAACGAGGGTATAAAAACTTTTTCCCAACTAAATTTTGTGTAATTCTTACCATCTTCATTTAAAAACAGTTTGTTGAATCTTAATCCACTTGGCTCTTTCCCAACGTGGCCGATGAACGTATTCTGTTCCAAGATCATTAACAGCAATGGCATATTTCAAAGGTTTTACACAGGACTGAAGACAAAACGGAACTTTGGTATCTCCAATAGAATGCCTATTTAAAATTAGATTTTGGAAACTATTAAGATCAATTAGGAAAAATATAAATGCTAACTGGTGTTTTTTTAAACATGCTAATTTTAATTTGTAAAAGGTATTCCCATTATTTATTTGCACGCTTACTTGGAAATAGGTACTTTTACTAACTGCTATGCTTGTTTAATGAAGGTAACCCTGGAAAGAGAATGGTTCAAAATAGATTATAAGTGAAAATTTTGCTCTAAGCACCCTATCAGAAACTAATGACCAAATTGGTCAGTAAATATTAAACAGTCAGTTTGGATTCAACTTTATTTTCAGATCCAAATTTGATTCTGAGGACTTGTCTATAAATGCATCATCATGCAAACAATATATTTCTACTTACCATTCTTGTACAAGAAAAAAAACTGCAGCTTTTTTTAAAAATAAAAGAGCTGGCACTAAAGCTACAGAGAATAGATATAAATACGTACAGTAAAGAACACTAAAAAAGAAAGCTTACCAAACTGGATGAACTTAAAGAAGTTTCAAAATGAAAAATTTCTGATTAAGTTTAGAATGTTAGTGCCTAATAGGCAAGATTCTTAGGGAGTTTTTGTTTCATTGCAGGATGGGGAGGGTGTGTCACACAACATACAGACAGTGCTTAGGGTTTTGTTTTTAGTTTGGCTCTCAGGGATCACTCACGGCGGGGCTTAGGGGACCACCATGTGCTGTCAGGGATCAAACCTGCGTCAGTCATGTGCAAGGTGCTGCCTAACCCAAGTTTAGAAAAACTCCTGGCCGGAAGCGATAGCCCAGCGCATAGGGCGTGTTTGCCTTGCACGCGGCCGCGCTAAGCCGGCCCAGGTTCGATCCCCGCATCCCATATGGTTCCCTGAGCACTGCCAGGAGTAATTCCTGAGTGCAGAGCCAGGAGTAACCCCTGAGCATCGCCAGGTGCAACCCAAAAAGAAAAAAAAAAAAAAAAAAAAAAGGAAAGAAAAACTCCTTATTTTATTTGCTTCCGTACCATTATGTTCCCAACAATAACCCAGGATATAACTCATTAACAGTGACAAGCATCTGTAATGAACCAGGCATTCATAGCTATTCCCAAGCAATAGGTAAGACTTCTGAGGGGAAGAGCATAAGGTCATCTTATTTCTAAGTTATACAATATAAATGTTAGTTACATATAGATAAGCATCAGTTTTGGGGATTTGGAGAGATAACTGAGTGAGCTAAAGGCAATCATTGCACACAGAAGGCCCAAGTTCAATCACCAACGTGATCCTGTAGGTACCTCAGTTACCTGCACCGAAGGGTATAGTCCCAAACTCTCACCTCCACTCAAAAAAAGAAAAAACGAAAGTCAATCTGTAACACAGGCCAGACAAATAGTACAGGAAGCAGCTTGCCTTGCAAATGGCCAACCTGGCTCAATCCCCAGCACTGCATTAGGCCCCTAAGAGCCACACCAGCACGGCTAAGTATAGCCCAAATTAAAAAAAAAAAAAATCAAATGCATGAATCATTTCTAATTCAGACAGCAATTTCAACTTCATAATCATACTAAAATCTGATTAAATCATGTTGTAATACCTCTGGGTCAAATATGTATGTGTACGTATTTTATTCCAAAGTCAACCTTAGAGAATAAGTCAACCTTAAGAGAATAAGGTAAGAGGCTGGTGACACAGTAAAGCTCAACTATGGCGTCCCACACCCTACAAGCACTGCCAGCGGTGGCCCCAGAGGGCCTCAGGACTGGACGGCCCAAGCTGTATTGCACGCTCAGGCCCTAAGGAGTCGAGTGTCAGCAGGAGTGGTCCCCAGACTCTGAGCACTGGCTGAAGGGCCTCCCTCAAAAAATTCTACAGATAGAGCAAGAGAGAGAAAAGTGCCTTCACAGAGGTGGGGGTGGGGGTTCTGGGGGTGTAGCAAGGCAACTGGGGACACTGGTGGTAGGAAAGGAACACTGGTCAAGAAATGGAAGCTGCAACACTGTATGGCTGAAATCAATCATGAACAACTTTGTAACTATCTCAGTGATTAAAACTTTTTAAAAATTAATTTAGGGCCGGAGCGATAGCCCAGGGGTAGGGCGTTGCCTTGCACGTGGCTGGCCTGTGGCGGCCCGGGTTCGATCCCCAGCATCCCATATGGTCCCCCGAACACCGCCAGGAGTAGTTCCTGAGTGCAGAGCCAGGAGAAACCCCTGAGCATTGCCGGGTGTGACCCAAAAAAAACCGAAAGAAATTTTTTTAAAAAATCTCCAGATAATAAAACTAAAATAACCAAAAACAATATTCAAGAAGATGAAAACTATTTGCTCCTAATAAAATGTTTCATACGGAAAAAACAAAACAGAAGAGACATATGATGTAAATTTATAGGAAACTATGAGCCTCAGAATGAGTGGGGTAAACCATTTTATTGCAAATACTTGAGACCAAGTATTAAAAATGAGTAAGGACTGGGGCGGAGTGATAGTACAGCAGGTAGAGCATTTGCCTTGCATGCAGCTGACCTGGGTTTGATCCCAAGCATCCCAAATGGTTCCTGGAGCACCACCAGGAGTAATTCCTGAGTACAAAGCCAAGAGCAACCTCTGAGTACTGCCGGGTGTGGCCCAAAAACCAAAAGAAAAGGATCGCTTAAAATAAAGGTATTTAGAGACTAGAAAAGGGAGTACAGCAACTAATACAGCACTGCATGGTGCAGGCAGCACTGTATGATGGCCAGGACACCACCAGGAGTGACATCTAAGGAGCAAGTTCTGAGCACCGCTGGTGTGGGCCCAAAATAAAAAGTTTTAAATGAAGCCCCTCTCTGTGACATGCCCTTACATTTTTATTTTACAGTTCTGCTAGCTCCTCATCTGACTGTAAATGGCAAAGCATATAATGTGAGCATTCCTCAAATTCTGCTTTTGTGGCCTTCATAAAATGTCACGTATATTACAACTGACTTCTCGCTACAGAAACAGCTGACGCAGGTTATACTATACTACACTGAAGCTAATCTATCAGGAGCATGAGGAACAAAGATAATAGCAGAATGGTTATCCATTGTTAAGCTGAGAAATGAAAAAAAAAATTTATTAGTGGCCAATTCATTAGTGAATTAACTTCATGTTTTGACAAATCTGCTTAAGCAAATTTTCTATTTCAACTTCCTAAAAAAAAACAAAACTTTAACTATGGGACCAGAGTGATAGTACAGCAGAGAGTGTTTGTTTGCCTTACACACAGTCGACCCGGGTTCTATCTCCGGCATCCCATATTGTCCCCAAGCACCGCCAGGGAGAAAATCCTAAGTGAGGAGCCAGGAGTAACCCCTGAGCATTGTCAGGTATGACCCGAAAAGAAAAAAAAAAAGGAATTTAAAAATTAAAATCTACCTTCTCAAGTTTGACAGATCAAGACAAATATTCATCTCTATCTTCATGCTAACCATTAAGCAAAATTTAAGATGATTATTTTAAGGATTTCGAGTACTTACCTCTGTCCATCTACTGTACAAACAGACACACCCCACAAATCAGGACTGAACTTGGCTAGCTGAGGAATATAGTCTGCAACCTATCCAAAATGTTAGAAAGAAAGATATAATATACAAAAATATTTTCTTCCACCCAAAACTGTATCCTAATTTAGTTTCCCAGATCTTTTGACTTTTAGGCCATCTAAATACCCAACAATTAATACTTAATATTCCTTAAGAGGCTACGGGAAAGCTCAGCAAGGCTGAAATGCATGCATATATTTAATATTATGTTTATTTATGTTTAATAATATGCATTGAAAACTAAGGACAGATGCTTCAGAGAGATAAAAGTGCGAGGCACTTAGTCCAACCCCCTTACACTGCACAACGCCCCCCAGGACCCCCAGCACCACGCCAGTATGGTCCTGATGGCACCAGACAAACCACAGGGGCCCCACAATGATCACCAGGCTTAGAGACCGTATGTGATGCTGAGAAGGCAGGTACAAACAAAGACCTTAACCCTTTTAATTTCAGATCATCTTCATGTACTGACTGGTTTAGGAAAATATTTACATTGAAAATATTACCTTTCCTCCAGATTGCTTTTTAGCACTTTCAAATAACTCATCAATATGTGAAGTAAAAAGACATAAAGTCAGGAATGACAAACTTTCTTCTGAAGGCTTGTGTCAACAAAACAATGTTGCTTTGAACACATCTGTGGAATGTGGAAAAAAAAAGAAATTAATAGAATGGGAGCCTCTCAAATATTATAGCCTAGCAGTAATAATGCAAATTAGGAGAATTTCAAACAATAAAGAAATTATGCTGTACAACAAATAAATTACAAAAAAATGTTATTTTCTTTGTTGTTGTTATGTTATTTTCTTTTCCTCAAGCAGTCTTGCATGAAGTAGTTTGTGAGCTGTTGAACGAGTCAAATAAATTAGATGCACCCTAAAGATGTGTCAAATATTAAATTAGCAAAGCACCCCACCAGATTAAGTATGAAAACTACAAAAAAACTTATCTAAAGCTAATTGTTCAGCCTAACATTTAGCTAACAAATCATATTTTCATGTTATAGCTGAGATCTGTTATTTTTCTATAAAGCAATCTAACAGCTATTTCTCAATTTTTTTTTTTTTTTTTGCTTTTTGCGCCACACCCGGCGATGCTCAGGGGTTTCTCCTGACTCTGCACTCAGGAATTACTCCTGGCGGTGCTCGGGGACCATATGGGATGTCGGGGTCGAACTCAGGCCCGCACAGGCCGGCTGCGTGCAAGGCAAACGCCCTACCCGCTGGGCTATCGCTCCGGCCCCTTATTCCTCAATTCTTACATAACTATTATTATTTCACAGAGACATTTAATATTTTGACACTTTTCCCAACAGATTTTGAAAATTTTGTATTTCTAAATGTAAATATATTTGTTCAGAATCTGTCATATTAATCTACTACTAAAATGAACTACTCAAATGAAGACACTTTAAATTATATAAAACTGCAATTAATTTAATCATGTAATTTGTATTTGATTACATTTGAATAAAAACATTAGATTTGGGGCCTTTGCGATATCACAGCGGGTAGGGCATTTGCCTTGCACACGGTCAACCGGGTACCATACCTGGCATCCCAGAGTAATTCCTGCATGCAGAGCCAGGAGTAACCCCTGAGTATTGCTGGGTAATGACCAAAAAAAGAATGAAAGAAAAAAAGAACCATACACAGAGGCAAGTTCTGGGGGATGGGAGGGAAATGGCACACACTGAGTGGTGGAGGGATGGCCGCAGGAACACAGTATGACTGAAACCCAATCATGAACAACTTTGTAACAGTCTACTGCACGGTGATTGAATTTAAAAAAAATAAAACCGTGGGGCTGGAGAGACAGTACAGTGGGTAGGGAGTTTGCCTTGCACCTGGTCTAACCAGGTTCGATCCCCGGCATCCCATATGGTCCCCCAAGCACCGCCAGGAAGTAATTCCTGAGTGCAGAGCCAGGAGTAACGCCTGAGCATCTCCAGGTGTGACCCAAAAAGCAAAATAAATAAATAAACATAATAATCCTAAAAACTTTAAGTAGAGGGAACAGTAGATTCCCCTTTTTTAATATAGTGGGTAAAGTGTCTGCTCGCATGTGGCATCGCAAATCTGAGCCACTGTACCACATATGATCCCAAAACCTGCCAAGAGTGATCCCTGAGCAGAACCTGCGCACTACTGGGTGTAACCTTAAGTAACAAAAAAGGATATGGGGGCTGGAGTGATAACACAGCGGGTAGGGTCTTTGCCTTGTGCGGGTTCGATCCCCGGCATCCCATATGGTACCCCGAGCACCACCAGGAGTAATTCCTGAGTGCAGAGCCAGGAGTAACCCCTGAACATCGCTGGGTGTGACCCAAAAAAGAAAAGAAAAAAAAAAGGATATGGCAAATCAAATGGGAGGGAGAGGCAAGAAATCTAATGATTTTAATACTCCATTTTGTTCTAAAAATGATTCAGGCCAATAAAAAAGATTAAGCATACAAATATATGAGTAGTTTCTTTAGGGGAAAAGAAACAAAATCCAAATTTAATTTTTTTTTTAAAAGTGTTGTTTCAAGTATTATTGCTCTTTGTTTTTGGCTTTTAGGGAAGAGCAAGAACACAGGCTCCCCACCACCCCCAAATTCGGGAATGGGAAACTATCCGAAATGCAATGATGAGCCTTTTTTCCTCTAAGAAATCCACCTTTGTAACCACGGTACCCTCCTGCCAGGTGGATTTATTATCCACCCTGGATTAGCCCTCAAGATAGGGCAATCTTTTCATTTACATAAGAAAGCTTTGTAACTTCCACAAAAGTAACTTATACTATGTTGAAATAAAATAGAAATAAAAAGCTGGTCTTAGTTCTCTTTTAGTTCTTGTTAAATGTTTGCATCTTGATTCCTTAATTAAGCTTTCTCTAAATTGAAAACACAGATTTACATTCTAACTATAAATACCCAATCATGAACAGCTTTGTATTATCTCAGTGATTCAACTCAGAAAAGTTAGTGTACAAATTCAGAATCAAGTGCTTACATAACCAAATAAAATTAAGGCATTATTTTTAAAAGAGTGAGATGTTTGTGGGAGCTAGAGCTATAATACAGCAGGTAAAGTGTTGCTTTGCATGTGGTCGAGCTGGGTTCAAAGCCCAGCATCTCATATAGTTTCTGAGCACCTCCACATTAATTCCTAAGTGTAGTGTCTGGAGTAACCCCTGAACATTGCCAAGTGTGACCCAAAAAAAGTGCCCCCAAGCCAAAATGAAAACTTCTCTAAATAGTCTACAGATATAGAAAAATTAATATCCCAATTATACCTACTCTTAACTGTAAACTGTTTTGTCACAACCTTAATTTAAAAACATTTTATCATTCCTCATGTTTTATTTCAATTGCAAGAAATATATATCACATATTTCTATATTAAAAATTCCTTATCTTAAACCACTATCTGTATTAAATCAGTTCTGTATTCCTATTTTTCAGTATGAGGTGTGCCAAACAAATTTAAATTATTAACCAACAACTAGTTAATTAAAACTAATCAGTACTTTTAAAAGATAGTTTTATAATTAACAAAACCGTAAAGCAATGAAAGAGGATTAATTCTCAGTGCTGCAAAAGCTGCATTTTCTTAGTAGACTTAGCTAGCTTATTATTATGGTCAACAAAGGCCATTCTATTCATATTATCCAACTATATACACTGATGGGCATTACAAATGACAGTGTTTCCTCTTAGGATTAAAAATGAACATAACTAAAAAGTAGAACTCTTATAAACTGAACTCTGAAGAGGAAGTGTACATGTTTTTAGCAAGCCTCCTTTTTTATGCTTTTACTGATCTATAAACTTAGAATTACCCTTTAATCTCTTCACCTGTCTTATAATTAATACATAAGACATATATGCTTTTAGAAATAATCATTTAGATCATTTGTCAGTAAAGCTAATACTTCAAGAACATGAAGCAGTATATACAAGCAAAGATTATCATTTTCTCTGCAAAACAATGACACAAAATAATTTTTATTTTTGGCTTTTTAGGTCATACCCAGCAATACTCAGGGGTTACTCCTGCCTCCACACTCAAATTGCTTTTTTTTTGTTTTCTTCCTTTTTGGGCGCACCCAGCAATGCTCAGGGGTTTCTCCTGGCGGTGCTTCGGGGGACCATATGGGATGCCGGGATCGAACCAGGGTCGACACAGGCTGGCTGCGTGCAAGGCAAACGCCCCTACCCGCTGGGCTAGCCGCTCCGGGCCCTCCACACTCAAATTTCTATTGGCAGGGATCAAGGCCTGGGCGGACCAAGTGCAAGGTCAATTGCCCTACCCGCTATACTCTTGTTCTGGCCTCCAACACAAAGTAATTCTTAGGAAACTTTTAAGGTTAAAAATCCACAAATACGGGGGCTGGAGAGATAACACAGTGGGTAGGGCCGACCGGGTTCGATCCCTAGCATATGGTCCCCTGAGCACCGCCAGGAGTAATTCCTCAGAGCAGAGGAGTAACCCCTGAGCATTGCCGGGTGTGACCCGAAAAAAGAAAAAGTAAATCCACAAATAGGGGCCAGAGCAATAGTCCAGCGTATAGGGAATTTGTCTTGCTCCCTTTGCCTTGCACATGGCTGACCCGGATTCGATCCCTGGTATCCCATATGGTCCTCCAAGGACTTCCAGGGAGTAATTCCCAAGCAAAGAGCCAGGAGTAACCCCTGAGCATTGCTGGGTGAGACCCGAAAAAAGCCAAAAAAAAAAAAAAAAAAGAAAAGAAAAAAAAAACCACCTTACATGGTTAAAAATCCATAGCTGAGCAAGGTATTAATTTTTAACCAAATTCTCTACTTCTATTAGTTTTAGGATTATTAATATTTAAAAACAATCAACTTTCTATATGGGCACAGGCAATTTCCAGCTTTTAGACAAATTATGTTCCAAAAACACATTCCTAGAGCAAATATTCCCCTTGCTCTTCCCCTCCCCCCTGGCTTTGTCACACCCAGAAATGCTCAGGAGTTACACCTAGCAGTGCTCGGGAACCAATAGGAGATGCTGAGGATCAAACCCAGAGGGACCTCATACAAGGCAAACACACTACCTAATGTAATGGTTCTGGCCTGCTCAGAGTATGATGCCACGCACATGGTGACTAAGGTTTGATCCCTGCCACTACATATGACTTCCAAAGCTCCAGCAGGAATGATCCCTGAGCACAGACACAGGAGTAAACCCTGAGCAGTCCAATGTGCACCCTCCTGGCAAAATAAACTTCAAAGTAATTCCTCATACCTGCCATCTCTTTCAACTACTCAGAGGTAAGTTCAGCAGTTAGCATAAACAAAAGTTCTTTGTATAAATAGTGCATAAACATTAAAAAATATAATCTTGAGGCCGGAGCGATAGCCCAGCGGGTAGGGTGTTTGCCTTAAACGTGGCCGCCCCCATGCCGACCCCGGTTCGATCCCCGGCATCCCTTATGGTCCCCCCGAGCACCACCAGGAGTAATTCCTGAGTGCAGAGCCAGGAGAAACCCCTGAGCATTGCTGGGTGTGACCCAAAAACCAAAATAAATAAATATATATTTATATATATATAAATATATTTATATATTTATAACATATATAAATATATTTATACATTATATATAATATATAAATATATATCCATATAAATATTTATATAAATATATATTATTTATATATAATCTTATTAAAATATACTATCTAACTATTCATCTATCTATCTATACTTATAAGTATAGATCTATCGATACTTATTTACTACAAAGACGAAGGTAACCAAATAAAGATTTTCTTTCTTTGGGCCAGACCCGGCAGTGTTCAAGACTTTCTCCCTGGCTTTGAGCTTCAGGGATCTTCCCTGCAGGCTTGGGGTACCAGGGATTGAGGCAAATGCCCTACCCACTAAACTACAGTTTCAGCTCACCCCAAAAAAAATTTTTTCTTGCTTCCAAAGAGCAATAGGCTTCTACAGATTCAAAACTCCAATTTGGACTAGCTTTAAGGTTAGGTGAATTAGTATAATAAAAATGCTAGAGGTGGAAAAGCAGTCCCAAACTCTCAAACTCTTGGCTGTACTTTACAGTATGCCTGGAAACTCTGCAGGACCTTAGAAGCTACCCAGATACCTTATAGTCAGATGCCAAAGAAACACAGTACTTCATTTAGTCCTAAGTACATACAAGCGTACATACAAATAAATTTTCTAGACAGAGTTTTTGATCAGCCTAAGCCAATGTCTTATAACACTGTTTACAGTTTTATACTAGCTTTTTCACTATAATAGCAGTTTAAAATACCTATGAACTCTTTGGAATCCATCACAAACATGCTGCTCACTAGTAAATTATCAGTGATCAGCTATCATGAACACTTTAAGACAATGACACTTTGCAAATACTGGGAAGTTAAAATAAGTAACAGCAACTAAACCAAATCAAGCCATTAATATTTAGCTTTCACATATTTTAAGAATAAAAAAATAAATGAATGTCTGTCTGAAGAGAAAAGTTGTGGAAAGAATAAGACTCTCTGAAGCCTTCTCCTATTGTCACCTATCTGACCTCAAAGAAAGGAACGTCTGGAACACGCAGATAGCAATTGGAGATCCATTCCGTCCGGAGAGGACCAACAGCATGCTCTGCTCAAATCAAGCGGGAGCACCAGCTACAGTAAATTGGGGACATCTGTGGCTACATTGCTTTAAAACAGTTTCAGAGAAGAGCCTGGTTCCCAGCATACTCTAAGTAGTGTGCACCAAGTTCTTCAGTTTGTTTATGAATTCCCTCGCTTATCTTCTTCTCAGATACATAGGACAAACTGGCCTTCAAAGATACAATTTGATTTCAGAAGAAAATCACCATATAGCATTATAAATCACCATTAAAGGTTTGGCAGAAATTTTTACTTTTTAAACAGATCTTTGTCTAGCATGACACCATCTGACGTTGTTTGAAGAGTTAATCTTAACATATCCATACACTCTTTCAACCTGGGATCAGACGTTCGCAATCCTGTAGATTTGAGTGCCTGTTTTTAAAAAAATAAGAGTTCGGTAAATATATAGTGCAAATAATGTATATGCTTATTCCAATTATAAGTTCTTAATCCCTGTATATAAAAACTCCTACCCAAGAACTGAATATGCATATGGCTTTTTAGTGTCACTATTACCCACTTCCTGGACATGTTTCTTAATGTCTCATTTTCTTTCACTGATTGCCTTGAAATAAGCATGATAAAGGTTTGAAAACAGTAAGAAAAGCAGTATCAGTCAGAATCTATCTGTCAGAAGACCTTTAAGGCTACATTTTAACATGCTGGTTCACTGGCTCAGAATTAATGATTTTTTTTTTTTTTTTTTTGCTTTTTGGGTCACACCGATGCTCAGGGGTTACTCCTGGCTCTGCACTCAGGAATCACTCCTGGCGGTGCTCGGGGGACCATATGGGATGCCGGGGATCGAACCCGGGCCGACATGGGCCGGCGTGCAAGGCAAACGCCCTACCCGCTGGGCTATCGCCCGCTCGGCCCAGAATTAATGATTTTTTAAAAGTGAAGACAGAAGAAGCACACACTTACTGTAATGAATTTGTGGACAGGTATTTTCTCTTGTCCCTCTGCAATTGTATAGAAGAGCAAATCTTCCAAGCTAGGTAACAGACCTTGTTTTATTTTACTAAAGAGGGAAAAAGAAGATAAAATTAATCTCTGGGTGAACATTCTGATCAATTTTCATTAAACCAATTCTTAATCATTGAGCCAAATTACAGTGAGGCTTTTGTCACCAAGACTACTGTCTTAGTAGTATTGTCTTACTGTCGAAACAAAATTTATTAAATTTATCAAAACGGGCTGGAGGGATAGTCCAGAGGGTAGGGCGTTAGCCTCGCATGCAGCCGACCGGGTTCGATCCGGCATCCCTTATGGTCCCCGAGCACCGCCAGGAGTAATTCCTGAGTGCAGAGCCAAGGGTAACCCCTGAGCATTGCCGGGTGTGACCCAAAAAGCAAATAAATAAAAACTGACTCAGTCAATCTAAAAAAAAAATCAAAACTACTGTCTTAGTTTTGATAAATGCTGATTTAAAACCACTACTATAGGGCCCGAGCGATAGCCCAGTGGGTAGGGCGTTTACCTTGTGCGTGGCCGGCCTGTGCCAACCAGGGTTCGATCCCCAGCACCACATATGGCCCCCAGAGCACCGCCAGGAGTAATTTCTGAGTGCAGAGCCAGGAGAAACCCCTGAGCACTGCCTGGTGTGACACCCCCTCCAAAAAAAAATTACTATTGGGGCCGGAGCAACAGCACAGCCAGTAGGGCATTTGCCTTGCATGCGGCAGACCCAGGTTCAATCCCCAGCATCCCATATGGTCCCCCCACCAAGCTCCCCTAATGGTCGCCAGGTGTGACCCAAAAAAACACACTGAAAAACAAGCAAAAAAGTTTATTTAATTCATTAACCAATAGTTATAGTTTAACCCAGGTTTTGTTACCATTGTTTGTAGTGCTAATGTGTAGCCACTATTGTTGAGTTGATGCCTGTGTACAAACTAATACAATCAACCCACACTAAACATACTTTACCAAGTGCTAAATGTAAACAGTTTATTTTTCTAAATAAATAAAACAAAAATAAAGGACTATATGCACATATTATTCAAGTTAATCTGATTAAGGGCAAGCAATAAGTGCTGAACAATAGAAATTAGTGTATAAATTCTTGAATCCTGACTACAGTTACCAGCTGAGTAGCCTTGCGAAAATTCATGTTTCTGTGATTCAGTTTTCTCATCTAAGAAAATATAGCCTCTGGAACTGGAGCGATAGCACAGCAGGTCAGGTATTTGCCTTGCACATGGCAGACCCAGGTTCGATCCCAGGCATCCCATATGGTCTCCCGAGCATCGCCAGGAGTAACTCCTGAGTGCAGAGGCAGGAGTAATCCCTGAACATCACCGAGTGTGACCCAAAAAGAAAAAAAAAACTAAAGAAAGAAAAGAAACTACAACTTTGGGGCTGGAGTGATAGCACGGCAGGGAGGGCATTTGCCTTTCACACAGCAGACCCAAATTCGACCCAGGCCCAGATTCAATCCCCAGCATCCCATATGGTCCTCCAAGCACCATCAGGAGTAATTCCTGAGCGCGAAGAGGTAGGAGTTACCCCTCAGCGTCACCGGTGTGGCAAAAAGAAAAACACCCACAAAACATAACCTCATCTGTTTAGAGGATTAAGAAACGCAACACTCAGCAACTGTATATCAACTGATATATTTACAATTGTTTCTAAAGGGACCTAGGCTTACATATATAGATCAAATACCACATTACAATATCTTTTAGTATGAAAATTTTAGCTTCATTTTCGGCTCTACCTAGTGGTTCTTAGGAATTGCTTCTGGATCAGGCAGAGCTTAGCCACCGCTCCCCACACATGCTCCAGGGATCAAGCAATGTTGGGGATTAAACCAGGGCACCTGCATGTAGAGCTTGTGACCAAGCCCTTTGCTCATGTCCCTAATGCTTATAAAGTCATCCTTAAATAACACTGAAGGGACGGGTGATGAAACACCTTATGATTGAAACCCAATCATGAACAATTTCCTGTGTTCATTTTCTGTGTTCACCATGATTCAATATTTTAAAAAAGTTTCTATCAAGTTATGTCACATGTTAAATATTGAAATAGACGATGTGTGTGTGTGTGTGTGTGTGTGTGTGTGTGTGTGTGTGTGTGTGTGTTTGGGTGACACTCGGTGATGCTCAGGGCTTTTACTCCTGTTTCTGCACTCAGGAATTACTCCTGGTGGTGCTCGGGGACCATATACAATGCTGGGGTCAAACCTGGATCAGCTGTGTACAAGGCAAAAGCCCTACCTGCTCCAATCCATGAAACATCTTAGTAAAACTGAATGGTTGAGGAAAGCAAGGGTTCACTTGTATCACTTGTCTTCCTGTTGTTCATTGAGTTCTTGAGTGGGTAACATCTCCCATATGTCCCTGTGGCGTGCTAGAGTAGCCTGCTCGCTCCAGGAACATGAAGAGCTCAAGTAATTCGTTCAGGTCATGGGAATAGGTCTATAATTGTTACTGTTTTGGTATATCAAATACGACATGCAGGTGGAATAGTCTCAGTAGTCGGTAGGCTCTCAGTTTGTGCATTTACTGATGAACCGTGCAGTCGCAAAGCAGCCGCATGCAACAAGGATTAATGGGAAATGAATAAAATAGGGGTTGAAGTTATGTACAGCAGGTAGGGCATTTGCCTTGCACGCGGCTCACCCGGTTCGATCCCCGACATCCCATATGGTACCCCGAGCTCTGCCAGGAGTAAACCCTGAGCATCGCCAGGTGTGACCCAAAAAAGAAAGGAAAAAAAGAAAAACCATTCAACAGGGCCAGAGCTTGTCTCATAGTGGTAGACCCTGGCTCAATCCCCAGTACCACATACAGTCTCCCGACCAGAGGGGACTGCCAGTTCACTGCCAGGAGTGAACTAGCACAGGGCCAGAAATAAATCCTGAGGGGTCGGAGGCGATAGTCCAGCGGGTAGGGGCGTTTGCCTTGCACGCGCAGCTAGCCTGTGCCAGCCCGGTTCGATCCCTGGCATCTCATATGGTCCCCCGAGCACTGCCAGGGAGTAACTCCTGAGTGCAGAGTCAGGAGTAACCCCTGAGCATCGCTGGGTATGACCCAAAAAGTCAAATAGATAGATAGATAGAGATAGATAGAGAGATAGAGAGATAGAGAGATAGAGAGATAGAGAGATAGAGAGATAGATAGATAGATAGATAGATAGATAGATAGATAGATAGATAGATAGATAGATATAGAAAAAATAAATAAATAAACAGACAAATCCTGAGCCCCAAGGGGTGTGGTACAAAAAAACATTAAACACCATCAACAAAACTGATGACTTAATATTTGAAGAAAAACTGAGTTATCCGTCAAATAAAAAGCAACAAAAAATTATTGCATACCAACTGTTAACAGAAAATGATTTGTCAAACTTCAGACCGTTATAGTTCACTTTTCAATAAGTGCAGAATAAGTTATGCATTTGCCACACCAGTAAATCATTTGCCTTGTCTAAAAGCCATGTCAATTAACATAAAATATCTATCTCTTAACCTTATGGAACATAGTACAAAAGATATTAAGAAGTTGGGGCTGGAGCGATAGCCCAGCAGGTAGGGCGTTGCCTTTGCATGCGGCCGGCCTGTGCCAGCCCGGGTTCAATCCCCGGCATCCCATATGGTCCCCCGAGCACGCCAGGAGTAATTCCTGAGTGCAGAGCCAGGAGTAACCCCTGAGCATTGCCGGTGTGACCCAAAAAAAAAAAAAAAAAAAAAAAAAAAAAGATATTAAGAAGCCATGCAGCTATTTTGCTGCCCAGTGCAAGGTGGTCCCCAAGCATAGCTGGGTGGAGTCTTGGAGGAGGAACCAGGATCGCCTGTTCATTTCCCAGCATCAAAGTAACCAAGCTGCACCACCACAACCCTGAGCCCCTATACTGAACCATCAGTGGGGCTGGCTGAGAACTGCAGGGAGGAAGGAGACCTGGGACCACCTGAGCACCTGAGTTCCACTCATAGGAAGCTTAAATAATCATGTTCCTGACACATCTAGCAAAAAAATATTTTGTGAATTTTACAGGAGCTCTGTCCATAGGAAATTTGTGCCAAACCTCACAAAATGTTTGTAAATAGCCACTGGTAATCCATTTCCACCCAAATTCAGTAATATACAGCAATGCGTCCCATGAACTTGTTTGCTATTTAAATTCAAAAGCTATTGCAAAGTATTAAATTTCAAAGACAAAAAATGTTGTGGAATGCTTTCAAATACTTACATCAACAATTAATGGTAAACCCAAGCAAAGCACTCCAGAGTCCCTAGAGAAAAACACTCAGCAAAATAAAATGGGACATAGATTACTGTATCCAAATAAACATCTAACTCTGTATATTTGTCCATTTGTTTATTTGCTTGTTCGTTTATTTATTTATTTCCCTGCCCCCTTGAGGTGTTACAGGTATGGCTCCAGATCCCGGCTGCAGGTG
>JAJIBD010011543.1:0-69613 GCA_021461705.1 Cryptotis parvus | reverse complement strand
GATTTGGGGCCCACCCGGCAGTGCTCAGTACTTGCTCCTGGCTCTGAGCTCGGGGCTCGGAGACCCTGTGGGGTACCAGGGATCCATCCCGGGGCAGCTGTGTGCACGGCAAGGCCTTAACCCCCGTGCTGCCGCCCCTCCCAGGGCCCCTTCTCAGGTTTTGTTTTATCTTCGCCAGCTCCTGGTTCTTGCCTTTTCTCTGCCCTTCAGGTGGTTTGTTCCGGCAGCACCAACACACACTTCGGCAAGTTAAGTTGAATGAAAGGCTTCTCGCCGCCTGCAGCCGTTGGCCGTGTCTGTATGCTTCTCCCTAGAGGGAGGGGACCGCTTCGTCTGCTCGTTGCTGCCTTTGGCATTTTTCTGTGCTTCATCGGCAGAGTTGCAGACTGTGGTCTTAGATGCTCCCAGTCTAGGGCCGTTGCCTGGTGGCTTCCTGTTACCGGAGCAGACGCGCGCCTCTCCCCTTCCCACCACCGCTGGCTTCGCGTGCAGACGTTTGGTTCAGGGGTCATTTGGTCGAGATGTCGCCTGTCCTCGTGGAGGAGGGGGCTGTCTCCTGTTTGCCAGAATGTTCCTCGTGGAGGAGGGGCTGTCTCCTGTTTGCCAGAATGTTCCTCGTGGAGGGAGGGGCTGTCTCCTGTTTGCCAGAATGTTCGCATGTCTTTGCTGCTTGTGTTTTTCTGGCTCCTGTTGGCAGCCCCTTGTCCCGGGTCCGGGTCCTTCCCGCCCAGCTCCTGTGAGCACTGCCCGGAGCCTCAATGGTGCTCGCGCTCCTGGTCACGTGCTCCTGGTCACTGGCTCCTTTCTGCGCCTGCCCTTCCTTCCTCCTCCTGAAGTGAGGGTCTGGGCTTGGGTGCCCCAGGGCCCCAGGGAAAGTCTTTTCCAGTTGGGTGGCTTTGTCTCACGCCATCTGGAGCCCACCACGCCCGGCTCTTTACGTCTACAGGCCCGGCCGCAAAGCACCCACAGCACGCTGGCTCGGCCATGTGGTCTCTTGCTGACGGACACGGGGTAGGGTTGGAGAGGGTGTGTCCCTCACTGCACAGGGGGTCATCGCACGCGTGGCCAGACAGTGCGGACAATGAGTGTCCAGTCTGCGGTCACCCTTTCCTGCACGCACGTCTCAGCCACCGTTTTTCCCACTCCTGCTTGCACACTTTCATTTCTGGTGGTGTCCGGACTGTGGGTCGGCCTCCAGCCCGTCCTGGAGCCAGAGACCAGAGGTGGCCTCAGCCCCGGGTGGTCTGAGGGCTGACATCGGCCTCACCCGGAGAGTGTCCGAGATGCCGAGAGTGGACTCCCAAGCTGTCCTGTTTCTTTCCGGGAGCAGGTTTGGGCCACACCCAGCTGTGCTCAGGGATCACTCCTGGCCCGCCTGAGACACCCTCTGTGGGATCAAACCCAAACTGGGTCCGAGAGATGGCACAGTAGAGATGGCGCAGCAGAGAGGCGCGAGCAGAGATGGCGCAGCAGAGATGGCGCAGCAGAGATGGCGCAGCAGAGACGGCGCAGCAGAGAGGGCGCAGCAGAGAGGGCGCAGCAGAGAGGGCGCAGCAGAGAGGATGCAGCAGCAGAGAGGGCACATCAGAGAGGGTGCAGCAGCAGAGAGGGGGCACAGCAGAGATGGCGCAGCAGAGAGGGCACAGCAGAGATGGCGCAGCAGAGATGGCACAGAGGAGATGGCGCAGCAGAGATGGCGCAGCGGAGATGGCACAGAGGAGATGGCGCAGCAGAGAGGGCGCAGCAGAGAGGGCGCGAGCAGAGATGGCACAGAGGAGATGGCGCGAGCAGAGAGAGCGCAGCAGAGAGGGGCGCAGCAGAGAGGGCACAGCAGAGAGGGCACAGCAGAGAGGGCGCAGCAACAGAGAGGGCGCAGCAGAGAGAGGACACAGCAGAGATAGTGCAGCAGCAGAGAGGGTGCAGCAGAGATGGCGCAGCAGAGAGGGGCACAGCAGAGAGGGCACAGCAGAGATGGCGCAGCAGAGATGGCACAGAGGGAGATGGCGCAGCAGAGATGGCACAGCCGGAGATGGCACAGAGGAGATGGCGCAGCAGAGAGGGCGCAGCAGAGATGGCGCCAGCAGAGAGGCGCGCAGCAGAGAGGGCGCAGCAGAGAGGGCGCAGCAGAGAGGCGCGCAGCAGAGATGGCACAGAGGAGATGGCGCAGCAGAGAGGGCGCAGCAGAGAGAGGATGCAGCAGCAGAGAGGGCACAAGCAGAGAGGGTGCAGCAGCAGAGAGGGCGCAGCAGAGAGGGCGCAGCAGAGAGAGGGCGCAGCAGAGATAGTGCAGCAGCAGAGAGGGCACAGCAGAGATGGCGCAGCAGAGAGGGCGCAGCAGAGAGGGCGCAGCAGAGATGGCGGCGCAGAGATGGCACAGAGGAGATGGCGCGGCGGGAGATGGCACAGAGAGGAGATGGCGCAGCAGAGATGGCGCAAGCGGAGATGGCACAGAGGAGATGGCGCAGCAGAGAGGGCGCAGCAGAGATGGCACAGAGGGAGATGGCGCAGCAGAGAGGATGCAGCAGCAGAGAGGGGCACAGCAGAGAGGCGCCCAGCAGCAGAGAGGGCGCAGCAACAGAGAGGGCGCCAGCAGAGAGGGCGCAGCAGAGAGGGTGCAGCAGCAGAGAGGGCGCAGCAGAGAGGGCGCAGCAGAGAGGGGTGCAGCAGCAGAGAGGGCGCAGCAGAGGGCGCAGCAGAGAGGGGCGCAGCAGAGAGGGGTGCAGCAGAGATAGATATTTATTTTTTATTTTTTAATTTTTTTTGCTTTTTTGGTCACACCCGGCAATGCTCTGGGGTTACTCCTGGCTCTACACTCAGGAATTACTCCTGGCAGTGCTCGGGGACCATATGGGATGCCGGGGATCGAACCCGGGCCGGCTCAGGCCCGCCGCGTGCAAAGGCAAACGCCCTACCCGCTGGGCTATCGCTCCGGCCCCAGGAGATAGATAGGCAGCAGAGATACGCAGCAGAGATGGCGCAGCAGATCGGGCGTTTCCCTTGCATGCGGCCGACCCCTGTTTAATCCCGGCACCTCGTGTGGTCCCCCAAGTACCTCCATGAATGATTTTGAGTGCAGAGCCAGGAGTGACCCCAGAGCTTTGCTGGGTGTGCTCCCCACCCAAAAAATTGGGTGATCACCTGATCACTTGATCACTTGAATCCCGTTATTCATCGATTTGCTCGAGCGGGCGCCAATAACATTTCCATTGGACCCTATCACGTGCCAATGTAGCCCAATGGCATCTGGTTGATTCAGGAATATGAAGAGCCTTAAACCGTTCCTTCAGGGTCTTTACAAGGAAGTCTGACCATCTTGTAGGTGGGCGGCCACGTGATCTTTTGACATCCCATGGGATCCAGTCAGTAACAGTTCTAGTCCAGCGGTTGTCTCCAAATCGCATTGCATGTCCAGCCCATCTGATTTTCGATGCCTTGGCAAACAAGACAGCATCCCTGACTCTGGAACAGCGACGGAGGTTGGACGGAGGTCAGAGCTCTGGATGCCTAATCTCACTTGAGTGAGGCATGATATTCCAAGCATAGCTTAAATAAATAAAACAAAAAAAGTAAAATAAATAAAACCAAAAATTAAATAAAACAAAGAATCAAACAAAATAGCAGGGCAGGACAGGCACCCTCCCTCGGTGCCTTCTCTCCGTCAGATGTAGGCAGCCACCCTCCCTGTACCTTTTCAGGCCCTGCAGCCGTCTTGTTATCACGCAGAGCCCGCGGGATCCAGAGGTGCTGGGCTGAGAGCGTCCCTCATCTGGGACATTCGAGCTTCCTGTATCTTTGCCGGGGCCCGTGCCGGGTACAGGAGGTCGCTGGCTTCAGGGACTCAGCGCTGTGGGGCCCCAGGGGCTCCCGCTAGCCCAGGTACCCGCTGAGCAGCCGCTCTCAGAGGCTGCACACACTCAGACCACCTGGGGCGCAGGGCTGGTACAGAAGAGGCACTTTCTGGGCACCCATCGGTGCGACCAGCCTGGGGGCCAGCGCCCCCGTGGAAATAGAGCACAGCCACATTGCCCAGCTGGGAAGGCCGTAGCACTCACGAGCTGTGGCCGAGATGGCTGCGGAGGAGAGGACGAGGGAAGGGGCATGTGGGGCCCTTGGTGGAGGGGACTCATGCTTGTCAGTTTTTTGTCACTCCTGGCTCTGAGCTGAGGAATCACTCCTGGTGCTGCTCGGGGACCCTAGGCGATGCCGGGATCAAACCCAGGTCCGTCCCATGCAGGGGAAATGTCCTCCCCCACTGTGCTGTCGCTCCGGCACCCCCTGGCCTGTTTCTGGACACAGGAGCCGTCAGGGGGCTTGGGGGCTCAGAGAGTCTGCCGTGGGGGACAGGGTCACCGTGTTGGGATCTCGGGCAGGGGCCGGCAGGGCCTGGGGAGTGCTTGGCTCCTGCCAGGTGGAGCTCAGGGGCCCAGGCGCCTGCGTGCGAGAGCGAGCTAGGGCCAAGAGTTCAGTCCCGGCGCCACCTGGCCGCTCTCTGTGTGTGACTGACGGCGCTCGGTCTCTCGAGACAACAGTACGGAGCTGCCGCGACAGTGGCCTTGGCTCAGCCGCCTTCACGCTGCTGCTCCCTCACCTGCGTCCCCATGCTCAGGTGCTGACGATCCTGGTCCGTGCGGTGGTCGGTGGCCTGGCTGACCGCAGCGGGGGACGTCGCCAGCAGCCTCAAGAAAAAGCTGCAGGAACTGCTTGGCAGAGTGACGTCCAGGGTGACCAGCGACGGGGGCCATCTGGAGGCTGTGCGCCCAGGTGTACGGCAACGGACAGAGCGAGGAGCCCGAGGAGGTCGAGAAGGTCAGTCCTGGCGGGGCCGCGTCCGGGCTGGGGGCTGTGGGGGGTGAGCACAGGGGCCGGAGGGCCGCCGCCCCTGGACAGGGCCAGGCTTGGGAGCGCCCCCTCTGTGCCCTCCCTCCCTCCTCCTTCTTTCCTTCCTTCCATCGTCTCTTCCTTCCCTCCCTTCCCTTTCCCCTCACAGCTGCGGTGTGCAGGGCTCACTCCTGGCTCTGCTCCACACTTACGCCTGCTTTGTAGACTCCGGGGTGCAAGAAAGGGCGATTTCAGATGGGGAGAGGAAAAGGAAAGAAGCCCAGGCCCAGAGCTCTCCTGAACGAGCTCTCCCCGCCCCACCAGGCGTTCCAGTGTCTCTCGAAGGCGTACAAGTGTGACACCCAGTCCAGCAGCTGGGAAAAGGAGGTGACGTCGTTCAAGGACGTGGTGCAGAGCGCCTTGGGCCTGGCCGCGATGCGTGGCACCCGTTCGTGCCAGGGCACATCTCGGTGTGCAGAGTCCAAAGCCTCAGTCCCCGGCTCAGTGCGGGGACGGTTTCAGGTCAGCGCCCCATGCCCGAAATGGCTTCTCTCTGGCTCTGTCACCTCTTGGGGCCTAGCCTCATCCCCAGGTTGGGGATGGGCCGGCCGCGGTCTCCATTCTCAACGGCAGCAGCTGGGAGCATTCCCAGAGGCAAGGGCACGGCTGCTGCTGCTGTCCAGGTGCTGCGTCCATGTCCCCGAGGCCCCGTCTCCGTCTTTCTGAAGAAGATTCACTAGAAATGGCCTCATCTGGGCCGAAGCCATAGCACAGCAGGGAGGGCAGTTGCCTCGTTCACGGGTTCAATCCCCAGCATCCCATAGGGTTCCCCGAGCACCCCCAAGAGTAATTCCTGAGTGCAGAGCCAGGAGCAACCCCTGAGCATCATTAGGTATCACTGTATCACTGTCTTCCGGTTCATCATCGATTTGCTCGAGCGGGCACCAGTAATATCTCCATATGACCCGTCTCATGCTAGTAGAGCCCAAGTGCACCTGCTTGCTCCAGGAACATAAACAGCCTCAAACCATTCCATCAGGTCATGGGAATGAGGTCTATAATTGTTACTGGTATCTGGCATATCAAATACGACACGGGTAGCTTGTCAGGCTCTGCCGTGCGGGTGGCATACTCTTGTAGTCATCTCAAAATCCAGCATTTATTGATGAACCGTGTGGCTGCAAGTGGCCACGCGAGCTGGGCTGTGATAGGCTGGTCTGCTGGGTATAGTTCTGACGAGGGAAAGTCTGGATGTGGAAAATGGTGGCCCCCATGGAGTGGGGGTGTCGTCTGGCTTGTTGCGAGGCTCTGCTGGGGTGGCGGGTCAGGGCTGGGTATGACCCCAAAAGAAAAAAACGATGTTCTGATCCCAGTGTTGGGGTGCGTGGGTGAAGGTGGAGGGGCAGCCACCCGCGGGGTCAGCTGGGCGCTGCTGGGGCCGGCCCAACTCTCCCCGCAGAGTTCTGGGACTCAGGTGAGGTACCGGCCAGCCGTGGATCTGTGAGGAATCAGATGAGCTCATGCGACTGCCGTGCTGAGAACTGAACCAGCAGGGCCGGCCCAGGCACCTCCCCGGCCTCTGCTGTGCTCCCGTCCCTCAGCACCCCCGCAGCACCTGAGCCCAGCCCCGGACTCCGGCAGCCATGCTCTCCCGCCCGTCAGTTCCTCGGTGGCTCGAGGGCCAGCTGCCCGAGGGACCAGAGTGCAGTGCAGAGCTCGGCATCTCCGCAGACGGCTCGGCCGGAGCGCGGAGCTCCTGTCTCCCTGACGGTCACGGGTGGCCGCACCTTGACAGATGAGGCTGCTCCAGGAGGGCCTGTTCCGGCCTCCCGGTGGGGTGAATAACTCGCGGGTCTGGAGGCAGAGCCTGGGTCTGGGAAGCCCTTGCTCAGCAGCTCGGAGTCAAGGCCACAGGCTGCTCTCAAGAGTTTCTTACCCACCTCCAGTGGGGGCCAGAGCAACACACAGCTGCAGGGCCTTTGCCTTGCATGCCGCCAGCCCAGCATCCCATATGGTCTTCCAAGCACTGCCAGGAGTAATTCCGAATAAAAAGCCAGGAGTAGCCCTGAGCGTCGCGGGAGAAACTTGCAGTAACTCCCTGAAACTTCCCGCCACTCGCCGCTCCTGCATTCCGAGCTGGTACTTTCTGGAATGACCGGGTTGGGGAGGGTGTTCCCGGACGTCTCCATTTGCAGCTCACGCTTGGCTTCATGCCGCCGGGCTCAGCTTCTCGCGGGCTGATACCCGATAATTCTTCCTTTGGCCTGCGTCCCCCACGGGACCATGCACGGTCCCACTTCCAGAATCTAGGTTGGCTTTCCGATGTCTGTGCTCTGCGGGCCTGAGAACGGGCCAGGAGACCCAGTGTCGGCCTCACCCAGGGGCCCCGGAGCCGGCCCAGAGCCAGGGGTAGCCGCCGAGCACCACAAAACAAATCAGAATTTAGCGGCTGTTTCTGCAGGCTGCGCCGTGCTGCCGTGGCGTGGCGTGTCCCCCTCTCTTGCGCAGTGGCCATAAAGTGCAGCAAGACCAAAGCCAATCCCCAGGAGGCCGTGCGGGTGCTCTCCTCCGTCCGCCTGAACCTGCGGGGCCTGCTGGCCAAGGCCAAGGTGAGCCGGGGTGGGCCCCAGTCCCACAGCGCCTTTCTGCCTGGGCAGGGCTTGGGCCCACCGGTGGTGCTCAGGGTCCCCCGGCTCTGTGCACTCCAGAGGGATCGGGGATCAGAGCAGGTCGGCCGTGTGCAAGGTAACGGCCTTCCCCGGCCTGTCTCTTAGCTCTTGTTTTATTCCTTTGCTTTTGTTTCCGTGTCGCACCGGCGGTGCTCAGGGGTTACTCCTGCCCCTGCAGCGATCACTCTGGAGGTGCTCGGGAAACCTTCTGGGATGTCGGGACTTGAACCTGGGTAGGCCGCGTGCGAGGCAGGTGTCTACCCGCTGTGCTGTCCCCGGGCCCATGTCCCATAAGCTCTTGCACCTTTAATTTTTCTACTGTGTATTCATTTATTCAACAAATACCACGGGGCCGGGGCGATAGCGACAGCCGGAGGGCGTTTCCTTCAGTGGCCGACTCCGGTTCAGTCCCCCGGCATTCCATATGGTCCCCGAGCACTGCCAGGATGAATTCCTGAGTGCAGAGCCAGGAGTAACACCTGCTGGGTATGACCCAAAAAAAGCAAAAACAAACAAACTGTCAAATGTCTTAAAATGTAACAGTTATTCTACTTTTACAGCGGGTAGGATAACGCGTGAATTCTCTTTATTTTTAAAGTTCTCCCCTATTTGCCTCTCACCTCTGGTCTGCTTCTCCAAGAGACTCTATATTTTGGTGGGTTGGGCACAGCCAGCAGTGCTCAGGGCTTACTCCGGGCTCTGCACTGAGGAATTCCTCCTGGCTGTGCTCAGGGGGCCCTGTGTGGTGGGGGATGAGCCCAGGTCAGCTGTGGAGCGGCAAAGCCCCTACCCACCTGACTCCTCTGACCCCATGCATGCTTTTAAATAAGGTTTCGTGCGGTGGTTTTTTAGTTGCTGATGGGGTTTCATTTTATTTATATTTCTGTTTATGTTTTGCTTTTTGGGGGTGCGTGGTTACGCCCAGTGAGGCTCAGGAACTCCTTCCTGGCAGTGCTCGGGACCTTACGGGCTGTCAGGCCGTGTGCACAGTGCACCCCCTGCTGCGAGCAGGGCGCCTGCGTGTGTCCGGTCATGCAGCTCGTCGGCCGCCCCTGCACAGTGGCTGGCGCCCACACTGCCCCCAGGCCAGCAGCAGATATTCCATTGCTCCCGTGCTGCGGTGTTGCCACGCCAACGGACCTGAGCTCTGTCTTACTGTAAGGAGCTGGCCACCGATTTGATTGTCTGCTTTGTTATATTGTGTTGCAGCAACTGTTTACAGATGTGGCAAGTGGAGAGATTTCTGGGGACCTGGCCGAGGAGGTGGCCGCCATGGGCGCCAAGTAACAGAGCTCCAGGACCTGAGCAACCAGTTTCGAAACCAGTATTGACCAGCCCGGAACAGGTCCCGGCACAGCCTTCCCGCCTTCTGCAGTTCTCTCATCTGCACACACAAAACACCAGAACGTGATTGTTTTTAAAGAAATAAATGAATGTCTTTCGTGTCTTACATTCTTGGTCTCCTGATTTTCCAACACTCTGATGATAGCACACAAAAAAGCTCCCCGTTTCTGGAGCAGTCGTTGGTGAAACACAGCAGAATCTTCTCAGGGCAACTCAGTGTAAAGAGCAAGAAGATCGTCTTTAATCTAGTTTTTATTCTCGCAGCCTAACGCACATTCGGTCATTCTTTGGAAAAACAGAATAAATAGGAAAAAATACACACTACAAGTTTGTGGCATCATTAAACCAGCTGTCTTATTGTCCAGAAGTGATTTTGAAAAAGCAAAAAGAAGTCGACTTAGCGATGGAAACTGACACGGACTCAGAGGGGAGGGAGCCGGATTCCAGAAGTGGGCGTGACTTAACATAAACAATAAAACGCAAGGAGGGAAGGGGTCAACCATAACCACTAGTAACCAGGCCAGCCCTTCTCATGGCACATCCTGCCAGGCCTTAGGATGGCTTGTCAACAGTTATGTGAATGAGTGGTGCCACGTGACCAGAATCCCAGCATGAAATGCCCCGTGGTGATGTCTGTGGGGTCAGGAGTAAAGGCAGCCACTGAGCCGAAGCTTTCTACAGAAGTCCATCGGGGAAGCCGAATCCTGAGAGACCACTGCAGACACCACATGCAGGTCTCGCACTTGGCTCTTCTCCACGTTCTGATTTATCGACAATGTCTAGTTCTTCCCTTTGTGAGCTTCAAGGGCTCTTGGAGAGTTAACCAAAGTCCACCTGTCTAAGCACCATTAAAGCCTCCATGAGTTTGGGCTGTGGAATTCTGGTGCTGCTTCTCTGAAACCACCGCAGTACAATACTAGCATGAAAATAGAAAGAAAAGGCATTTCTTTAGGGATAACTTATTTTTTTGGCATGTAGCTGCCCATGTAGTTTTCCCATCACTGCTATTGAAGAGGTTTTCCTTTAACACTTACCTGGGGGTCTGTGTCAGGAAATCCAGCTCTATTCCGGTTGCTCTGGGGTCTGTCTATCCCAATACCATGCTGTTTTGATTATTACTGCTTTGTAGAACAGTTGGAAGTTGGGGAAGGTGATGCCTCCCTCTTATTTTCCCCACGATTGCTGTAGCTCTTAGGGGGTTTATTGTTCCATATGAATTTCAGGAGTGTTTGATCTGTTTCTTTGAGAAGTGGCGTGGGTATTCTCATAGAGACTACACTGAATGTGCACAGCGTTTGGGAGTATTACCACTTTGATACTAATCCTCCTGGTCTGTGAGCTGAGGGGGTGCTTCCATTTCCTGGTGCCATCTTCCTTGAAGCAGTGTCATAGTTTTCTTCATACAGGTCCTTTACCTCTCCAGTTAAGCTAATTCCAAGGTATGACAGAGAGCAAGCGGAGGCTCTGCTCCGGAGTTGCTAATTGTTTCCTGGAACCACAATCACATCCCGAGCTGCCACCATGGGAGCTGAGTAGCCTGCCCTGCTCCAGAGACTCCTAATTAAATCTTGAAAGAGACCAACTAGCTGCAAACATTTCCGGTCCCTGCTGAGACCTCCAAGGCCACCTTGGGAGTGGGACAGGCCAAGTTCCCGCCCCTACCAAAGCACCAACAGCTGCACTCACACCGCACCTGCCGCCATGCTTACTGTGGGACGCCACTGTCTCGTGACTGAGCTCCATGGAAACGCCACACTGCCCACAGGTATGCGGGCTTTTTATGGCTGGAAAACGCCGTGCCTTTTTGGAGTCCTGGTGGGCAGCCTCCGCCCACCCCCGTACTCCCAGAAGCCCCAGCAGCTACACCCATATACCGCCACCATCGCTGTGTAAGCTCATAATGCAAACAGTAGTCTGGATTTTCTGGAGCGACATCCCAAAACTCTACAATATAACATCCCAGTAGTAGCACACTAGATTGGATGGGAATGTAATCTTGAAGCCAGAAACCTAATTAACAGAGGACAACTAGTAACAGTCGCTTAGAGGACTTAATGTCCGCATGGTGTGATACAACAATTTTCACAAGTACTTTTTACTAGCATTTTTAATCATTCCATTAGCCATTTATTGATAGCAAGCAATATAGAGTAAATTACTGTGGGCCTCCTTTGGGGCGGACTTGAGTGGCTGGGAAATGGAGACAAGGTGAAGGTGACCCTGTGGGATTGGGGTTGGAATACTGAATGCCTGTAACAAATCACGGACAACTTTGTAAGCTGCAGTGTCTAAAGTGGGGTACAAAAAAGGGTGAAAACTCAAACAAGTCGTTTACTTATATTCTATAGAAATCATTAGGGATTGGTGGTGGATAGAGGATGGATGGATTGATGGTGGGTGACTATGGGAGGCGAATGGACGGTGGTGGTGGCGGGATGCATGGTGGACTGACAGTGAATGGTGTGGACAGAATGTAAGAGAATGGACGGATGGTGGGTGATGGTGGACAGGCCGGATGGAAATGCAAGGATTTAAGACTAACTTTAGGGGCAGAGCTATAGTACAGTGGATGGTGTTTGCCTTTCAGGATTTAAGACTAACTTTAGGGGCCAGAGCTATAGTACAGTGGATGGCGTTTGCCTTTCAGGATTTAAGACTAACTTTAGGGGCAGAGCTATAGTACAGTGGATGGCGTTGGCCTTGCACATGACCAACCTGGTTTCAGTTGCCAGCATCCATATCCCATATGGCCGCGCCAGCACACACACACACACACACACACTCACACTCCACACTTATTCTCTCTGTCTGTCTCTGTCTCCCACCCCCGTTGCTCGCCTCCTCTCCAGAGGTGCACCCATGGCCAGTGGAGTCGGCCACTTGCTTCTGATAAGGGGATGTCAGAGCTGGCTTGTTAATGGAGTTGGGGGAAATTTCTAGAGGACCGCATGGCCTCTGGACAATTAAGATTCCTTCCTCTCTCTTTCAAATGCTTGGGTCTATTTATTTCCATATTTATTTGGACTTTTTGGGGGGACATACCAGGTGATGCTCAGGGGTTACTCCTGGTTCTGCACTCAGGAATTATCCTGGTGTGCTGAGGGGACGCTGGGAGTGGGATTCAGGTCGGCCACATGCAAGCCAAACTCCCTACTCACTATGCTCCGGCCCCTAGTTTTTAAACGTTTCAAGTCGAATAACGGGATGTCAAGTAATCAGGTGATCAATGAATTTTGCATCAGCCTTTTCCCCAAAGCCGCAGCAGGGTGCGGGGAGCCCTCGGAGCAGGGAGCCCTGATAAACCTCGACAGGACGAGGAATCCTTCCTCCGGGAATCCGGGCTGTGTCCAAGGCAGAGCGGTGGGGTGGGGATTCAGATGCTCAGGAGCCAGAATGGACTCGGGTGTTTGCTTGTTGTGGGTGTGGGTGCTTCTCCCAGCTCGGCGCCCGGGTTCACTCCCCAGCAGTGGAAGGTGCCGTGTGGTGCCTGGGATCCAGCCCAGAGCCTCCGGCACACCACACCCAGAGCCTCCTGGCACACCATGCCAGATCCTCCGGCACACCACGCACAAGCTTTCTCCCTGGCCCCGACGGGTCTTCGATGAGCCTGTGGGGAGTGGGAGCAGCCTCCAGGCTCTGGCCGGCACGGGGTGCTGGCGCACCAGTGCCTGTTTCCAGACTGTTCCTCCAGGACGTGCCGTTGCGTGCGCTCTGCAGAAATGCCGGTGGGAACACGCTTTTTCTTTTGTCCTTCTTAAAATATATTATTTATGTTTGTTTAATTTTCAGTTGGTTTGAGTTTCTTGCCCATTTCTGTTTGTGATGCGCTTCCGTTTCCGAGGCATCGTGGTGTGAGGGTGCGGAGAGTCGGCCATTTCCATCTGCTCGATGCCCTGACAGACACGTTGGGTCCCAGAGTGTGGTCTGTCTTGGGCAGTGGGAAAAGCCTGGCCTCACCTCGGGCCAGAAGGGCCCAGACACGTCTGCTAGACTTGAGCTCCCACATTTTCTTTTTGCTTTTTTGGGGTCACACCCTGCGACACTCAGGGGCGGAGCTCAGGGGACCATATGGGATGCCAGGGGATGGAACCCGGGCCAGCCGTGTGCAAGGCAAACGCCCTCCCCGCTGTGCTGTTGCTCCGGCCCGACAGCTCCCACTTCTTTTCCCACAAGGCCAGTGTTACCGGCCGGGTTTTAATCCATCCTGTGGTGCGGAAGAGTTAAATGTCGCGTCTGCTACTGTCGTATTTTCCTTCGCTTTAGTAGCTTTAAATACTTAGCGCAAAGTGGGCCACGGCTCCCTCCCTGCCTACCAATTTTTCGAGGATCCATTGTTTGGCGCATAGATGTTTCGGTGTGAGTTCCTAGTGCAGTAATCATTAAGGGTGCCATGAGGACAGCTCTGACCTGTGGTCATTAAGGGCGCCGTGAAGGACAGCTCTGCCCGGTGGTCATCAGGGGCGCCGGGAAGGACAGCTCTGCCCGGTGGTCATTAAGAGAGCTGTGAAGGGACAGCTCTGCCCGGTGATCATTAAGGGCGCCGTGAAGGACAGCTCTGCCCGGTGGTCATTAAGGGTGCCGTGAAGGACAGCTCTGCCCGGTGGTCATTAAGGAACGTAAAAGTTGGCAGGGCCTGAAGGACAGCTCTGCCCGGTGGTCATCAAGGGCGCCATAAGACGCCCTGGGAGCTCGGTGGTAAGGGCGGAGGACGCTCTGCCCGGGCTGGGGTTCTTTAGCGTGAAGGAAGCTTCGGTGGTCGTAGGACGTTCCGTGGTTGGGCGCCGTGGGAGCTCTCCCGTGGTCATTAAGGGACTTTGAAGGACAGCTCTGCCCGGTGGTCATTAAGGGTGCCGTGAAGGACAGCTCTGCCCGGTGGTCATTAAGGGTGCCGTGAAGGACAGCTCTGCCCGGTGGTCATTAAGGGTGCCGTGAAGGACAGCTCTGCCCGGTGGTCATCAAGGGTGCCGTGAAGGACAGCTCTGCCCGGTGGTCATTAAGGGTGCCGTGAAGGACAGCTCTGCCCGGTGGTCATTAAGGGTGCCGTGAAGGACAGCTCTGCCCGGTGGTCATCAAGGGCGCCGTGAAGGACAGCTCTGCCCAGTGGTCATTAAGGGTGCTGTGAAGGACAGCTCTGCCGTCGAAGAACAGCTCTGCCCAGAGCTCTCTGGTTGCTGCCTCCCCATTGGGACATTTTTCTCTGTTTCAGAGCAGCCACAGCCATCCCAAACAGAGCTGGGGGAGCGTGGATGGAGATTGGGAACGTCCGTCCTCTGAGGCTCCTTCCTTGCCCTGTGATAAAATGTTAGCACCTCATCCAGTGTGGGGAATTGTCGGGTAGGGGGTGATCCCACCAGGCAGGGCGGGCGAATGCTCACAGCTCCCAGGACCGCTCATAAACAGGTTTCCACCAACAAACAGTGCATTCAGGTCTGGCTCCCAGATAGTAGCTGCATTCAGCGACAGGCCGAGGCACTGCACTCAAGGCAGCTGGGGGCACGGCAGGGCCCAGCTGGTCTCTACCTCCAAGGCTGTCACAGGCCATGGCCCGGTAGTGGCTGCTGTTGCTCGGTTAGGGTTTCGCCAAGTGGCAGCCCAGGCGAGGGGCATTTTTGTTGATTCTTCTTCATTGCTGTTTGGGGAACAAAGAGGTGCTTTCTGCTCAGCCTGCCCTCGCAGAGTTCATTTGGAAAGCAGTTCAGGAGCAAGGCGTGTGGCCGGCCGCATTCCCTGATCAAGCACCTCTTTCAGCCGCCTGGCAAACGTTCTCTCCAGCACCTCTCGTTTCTCTCGGACTTGAGGGCAGATGGCAAGACAATGTGCATTTAGGGAGGAGGAGAGGGGGGGTGGGGATCCTGGAAGCCACGGGTGGGGGCCACCATGCTCCTCCAGTGAAACGGGCAGGTGGGCCCAGCAGTGCCGGGGATTGACCCTGGGTCTCCCAAGGCACTGGCCATGTTGAGAAATCACGCGCACTGCTGGGGACTGGGCCCAGCGGCACGGCAGCTTCACCTGCTCTCCCCAGCCCGACTCCCTCACTGGTGACCTCAGCCACGCATGCCTCCCCTCCACACAGGTGAGCCCCCCCCCCCCCCAAGCCCCGCTAGCCCCGCCAGAGCCTGGTCACTCACTCGGGCTGACAGAGCACCTGCGAGTGAGACGCTTTGGCCAGTTTTGAGCCTTTTGTGAGTTACTGGCAGAGTGGAGTGGAAGGGAAATGCCGGTGACAGGCCAGAGTCACCCTGGGCCTGACTAAGGGTTTTCAGATGAGACGCCCAGGCATGGGCAGGGAGGTAGGTCAGCAGCAGTCCGGCTGTGGGGCCCCAGGGAAACCTTTGGTGGCTCAGACCCACCCAGGTTCATATCATGATGTTCTAGCTCAGATCCAGCCACAGTCCATGCCACTGTTCTAGCTCAGTCCCAACCACGGTCCACACCACTGGCATTCTAGCTTAGATCTAGCCACAGTCCACACTACTGATGTTCTAACTCAGATCCAGCCATGGTCCACATCACCAATATTCTAGCTCAGATCCAGCCAAGATCCACGTCACTAGTGTTCTAGCTCAGATCCAGCCACGGTCCATGCCACTGACTTTCCAACTCAGACCCAGCCATGGTCCACACCACTGATGTTCTGGCTCAGATCCAGCTACAGTCCACGCCACTGACATTCGCTGATATCCAGCCATGATCAATGCCACTGACATCCTAGCTCAGACCCAGCCACGATCCGCGCCACTGATGTTCTAGACTCATCACAGATACACAATACACATCATTGACATTCTAGCTCAGATCCAGCCGTGGTCCACAACAGACTTTCTAGCTCAGATCCACCATGCCACTAATGTTCTAGCTGGGACACAGTCATGGTCCCTTGCCACTGGTATTCAAGCTCCGGCTCACCCACAGTTCATGCCACTGATGTTCTAGCTCAGACCTAGCCATGGTAAACGCCACTGATGCTTTCTCGGATCCAGCTACAGCCCACACCGCTGGCCTTCTTTCAGGATCTGGCAGGAACTTGTGGTCAGGGGCTTCGGGCAAAGTAGGTAATATGAGGAGGCATCTTGGGCACGAAGCCCACTTGCCCCATGCTGGGGACAGTCTGGGGGTGCAGCAGGCAGGGAGGGGTGAAGGGAAGAAGCTGTGCCTTCTCTTCCAGTCCTCATGATTCAATCTGATCTCAATCAAGATTCCTGTGGTCTCTTCACTATATTATTCAATTTGAAAATTCGATTCTAAAGTGTTTGTGGAAAGGCAAGGAATGAGAATTCCAGCAAAGTTGGGAAACGGTGGTGAAGACTGGTAGTACCAGCTGCCTGATGCCAGTGCAAGGACAGAAGCGAACAGGCAAGAGGCACCTGGGCTAAGTGGCAGAGATGGGCTACGCCATGTTGGGTTATTGAGAGCCACCTAGGAAAACTAGTCTCGACCCTCTTCCTCATGCGCGTGTTGGAAGTGGCCAGCGGAGAGCTTGCATTGTGGCGAGGCTCGTAAACTGGAAACCAGAGACCAGTACCACCACTCCCGGACTGCCCGCCACTGCCCACAGTGTCCCCTTGGCAGCCACAGCTCCGCCGGCACCAATGCTCTGATCCAAGATGGCACTGGACGCTGTACCCTGAGCCACAGTGTCTAGCAAGAGTGTAGTGGCTGTCCACAGTGGGACACCTCAGGGATAATGAACGTGCAGTGGTGGCGACTATCAATCAGATCAACAGCCCAAGAGCCCCTTCCCTGTTCCCTGTGGGGGAAAACAATAGCAGGTGAAGTTAAGCTGTGCTTTGGGTGACGTGTGTGCTGCGCTGTTCAGACTGTACAGGAAGCCAGGTTAAGCTGTGCTTTGGGTGACGTATGCTGGGCAGTTCAGACTGTACAGGAAGCCAGGTTAAGCTGTGCTTTGGGTGACGTGTGCTGGGCTGTTCAGACTGTACAGGAAGCCAGGTTAAGCTGTGCTTTGGGTGACGTGTGCTGGGCTGTTCAGACTGTACAGGAAGCCAGGTTAAGCTGTGCTTTGGGTGACGTGTGCTGGGCTGTTCAGACTGTACAGGAAGCCAGGTTAAGCTGTGCTTTGGGTGACGTGTGCTGCGCTGTTCAGACTGTACAGGAAGCCAGGTTAAGCTGTGCTTTGGGTGACGTGTGCTGGGCTGTTCAGACTGTACAGGAAGCCAGGTTAAGCTGTGCTTTGGGTGACGTGTGCTGGGCTGTTCAGACTGTACAGGAAGCCAGGTTAAGCTGTGCTTTGGGTGACGTGTGCTGGGCTGTTCAGACTGTACAGGAAGCCAGGTTAGCTGTGCTTTGGGTGACGTGTGCTGGGCTGTTCAGACTGTACAGGAAGCCAGGTTAAGCTGTGCTTTGGGTGATGTGTGCTGGGCTGTTCAGACTGTACAGGAAGCCAGGTTAGCTGTGCTTTGGGTGACGTGTGCTGGGCTGTTCAGACTGTACAAGAAGCCAGGTTAAGCTGTGCTTTGGGTGACGTGGTGCTGGGCTGTTCAGACTGTACAGGAAGCCAGGTTAAGCTGTGCTTTGGGTGACGTGTGCTGGGCTGTTCAGACTGTACAGGGAAGCCAGGTTAAGCTGTGCTTTGGGTGACGTGGTGCTGGGCTGTTCAGACTGTACAGGAAGCCAGGTTAAGCTGTGCTTTGGGTGACGTGTGCTGGGCTGTTCAGACTGTACAGGAAGCCAGGTTAAGCTGTGCTTTGGGTGGCGTGTGCTGGGCTGTTCAGACTGTACAGGAAGCCAGGTTAAGCTGTGCTTTGGGTGGCGTGTGCTGCGCTGTTCAGACTGTACAGGAAGCCAGGTTAAGCTGTGCTTTGGGTGACATGTGCTGGGCTGTTCAGACTGTACAGGAAGCCAGGTTAAGCTGTGCTTTTGGGTGACGTGTGCTGGGCTGTTCAGACTGTACAGGAAGCCAGGTTAAGCTGTGCTTTGGGTGACGTGTGCTGGGCTGTTCAGACTGTACAGGAAGCCAGGTTAAGCTGTGCTTTGGGTGACGTGTGCTGGGCTGTTCAGACTGTACAGGAAGCCAGGTTAAGCTGTGCTTTGGGTGACGTGGTGCTGGGCTGTTCAGACTGTACAGGAAGCCAGGTTAAGCTGTGCTTTGGGTGACGCGTGCTGGGCTGTTCAGACTGTACAGGAAGCCAGGTTAAGCTGTGCTTTGGGTGACGTGTGCTGGGCTGTTCAGACTGTACAGGAAGCCAGGTTAAGCTGTGCTTTGGGTGACGTGGTGCTGGGCTGTTCAGACTGTACAGGAAGCCAGGTTAAGCTGTGCTTTGGGTGACGTGTGCTGGGCTGTTCAGACTGTACAGGAAGCCAGGTTAAGCTGTGCTTTGGGTGACGTGTGCTGGGCTGTTCAGACTGTACAGGGAAGCCAGGTTAAGCTGTGCTTTGGGTGACGTGTGCTGAGCTGTTCAGACTGTACAGGAAGCCAGGTTAAGCTGTGCTTTGGGTGACGTGTGCTGGGCTGTTCAGACTGTACAGGAAGCCAGGTTAAGCTGTGCTTTGGGTGACGTGTGCTGGGCTGTTCAGACTGTACAGGAAGCCAGGTTAAGCTGTGCTTTGGGTGACATGTGCTGGGCTGTTCAGACTGTACAGGGAAGCCAGGTTAAGCTGTGCTTTGGGTGACGTGTGCTGGGCTGTTCAGACTGTACAGGAAGCCAGGTTGCTGTGCTTTGGGTGACGTGTGCTGGGCTGTTCAGACTGTACAGGAAGCCAGGTTAAGCTGTGCTTTGGGTGACGTGTGCTGGGCTGTTCAGACTGTACAGGAAGCCAGGTTAAGCTGTGCTTTGGGTGACGTGTGCTGCGCTGTTCAGACTGTACAGGAAGCCAGGTTAAGCTGTGCTTTGGGTGGCGTGTGCTGGGCTGTTCAGACTGTACAGGAAGCCAGTAAGCTGTGCTTTGGGTGACGTGGCTGGGCTGTTCGTGTGAAGCCAGGTTGTGTGTTTGGGTGACGTGTGGGGCTGTTCAGACTGTACAGGGAGCCAGGTTGCTGTGCTTTGGGTGACGGTGCTGGGCTGTTCAGACTGTACAGGAAGCCAGGTTAAGCTGTGCTTTGGGTGACGTGTGCTTGTGCTGGGCTGTTCAGACTGTACAGGAAGCCAGGATGGACGTAGTGGCCCTGAAGGACTGTGGCCCACTCTTGTGGGCCACAGGCCAGGCCACAGGTGCAGCAAGGGCTTCGGGCATTGGTCAGGTCGGGTCAATGCGGTTGTGCTGGCCAGCCTTTCCAGGAATGTCTCTCATCGCACGTGAGCCTGACCATCTGCTGTCCCCATTGGGCGCCTTCCTCCTTGCCTTCTCTTCCAGAGCACCCGACCTCACTGGCCATGTCCACTCCGCTGACGCCTCAGCTCTTTGGAGAACGGGCTGCAGCCCTTCCTGGCGGACTGGACGGCCCAAACCCCCCCTTGCCTCCTGGCTGCTGGCTGCCATGCTTTGGCCAGTCCTTTCCGCCACCCATGGACCTGCCTGAGGCCGCCGGCGCTTCCTGTCTCCTCCTTCTTCTGTCCCTTTGTGATCTTTCCCTCTATATCCTCCCTCCTGAGGATATAGAGGCATTCTGAGGCATTCTGAGGTCTGGTGTGATCGAGTGAGCCCCCTTTCTACCCGTGCCTCTCCAGTTGGTCCACACTCCGCAGCCGAGAGATCGGCCTGCCCTGCCCTGCCCTCCTGCCCCGGTGCCCCGCCCGTATTTCCTGTCTGGCACCCATAGATCCTGCTGCCTTTCCACATCACCATCTGCGTGAATATCGGGGCGCTGACAGGGTCAAAGTTTGTCAGTGTTTGGTCTGTGATAGCATGGTTGCCGGTGGCCGCAGCCAGCTGTGGTCCCTGAGGAACCTCCCGTGTCCTCTGGGGAGCTTATGGTGGTGGCCTGGTTGCAGCCCAGGGCGCCCCTCAGCACGCCGGGGTCTGGAAGACGTTTCTGGAATGTCAGCAGAGCCCCATGCAGTGCTGGACCCGAGACCCTCCACTGCTCTGGCTTGGCGGGGCGGGGAAGGCCAACTCCCCAGACTGCTCCTAGGAACACAACAGGGGAGAGGGGCAGGGTCCCCACACCATCACCCGCCTTCAGTGTGCCTTTGTTTGTGAGGCAAATTCAAAGAGGAATTTTGTTCCCAACACCAGAGGAAACGAGAAATGAAGATGTAGTCTACGGCCAAAACCAGGTCGCATGGCAGGTTGTAGCTTTTCCAGACGATTCCCGAAGTGCGTCTTTCAGGGGAGCCTGGCAGGGCAGCCCACGTATGACCTGAGCTCAAACACCGTTTCCTCACCCAGCTCCGGGCCCGCCCGCCGCCTGCCTTGTCCCGGGCATCCGGACCTGCCGTCCCGGCCTCTCTCTTCCTCGGAGAGCCACGGGAGTCGCAAATCAGCCCTGACAGCGCTGGTCTCTCTTCAGGAATGTGGCCGGGAGGTTGTTTCTGTGTGGAAAGCGGGGGCTGGAGCCAGACGGGTGGAGGGGGAGTATCTTATTTCGTCTACGAGGAGCAGAAGCGTGTCTGCGGAATTGAGTGAAAGCAGCCGGGCCGGGCTTAGACCTGCGAGAGAGGGCGGGGGCAGCTCCAGCCCGTAAGGAGGTGACCTCCCCCTGTCTTTTTTCATCCCTGACTTGGGAGAAGAGGCAGCTGGACACAAGGGTGACGGCCGCTCTGGTCAGCTGCTTCCCGCCCTCACCCCACCCTCCCTAGGTCCCCTGTGATGATGAGACTGTAGAAACGTGTTTCTCCTATGTCCACTCCATGCCTGGGATTCTGTGAGTGACTGATGTGGCCTCCAAGATGGGGCCAGACGTGTTGGCCTCCTGTCTCCACCGATCCTTGCTCCTTGAGGAGGCCACTCTAAGCCAGTAGCGTGTAACCACTTCGGGGCCAGAGAGATTGTTCAGTGGTTAGGGTGCTCGCCTTGCACCCAGGTTGGTGCATGCAAGGCAAACGCCCTCCCGGCTGTACTATCGCTCCAGCTCCCATGGAAGGGCCAGAGTGTAGCTGGAGGGACCGTGTCCCGCTGCCCAGTGGCAGCGAGTCTCAGCAGAGCTGGCTAGCACTTCTCTGCCAGACTCCCGTGGTTCCCTCTGTTTTCTTGGAATCAGGAGCGCTCACGCGACTCAATGCAGAGGCCCCTGAGGTCCCAGGCAGGGCCCCCCATGGTTTCCCGCCACGTTACCGCAGTCACCTGTCCCGTGGGGCTTGGAAAGAGGGAGCTGCTGGGTTTCATCCTGGAATCAGGAGATTTGGACATTGTGGTCCCGGAAGACCCGCCTTCCTCTTTCCCGCCCCGAGGAGGCTGTGGGAGTCCCCGGCTCTCTGAAGGCTGCCTAGGGCCCTCCCGGGACCCGCACCCCCCCACATTTCTGTCTGTTTCCTGTCACTGAAACAAGTGCAGAGGAACTTCCTTTGCTTTTACCAAAAAAGGAAAGGAAGAAGAGACAGACAGGGATGGGAAGGAAAGGAGGGAAGGAGGAAGGAGGAGAGGAAAGGGAAGGAAGGAGGGAAGAAGACGGATGAGAGAAAAGTGATGCCGTTAGCTTTGCAGGCAGGCAGCGAGCGTGGGCAGTGCCGGGCCGGGGATCTGCTCTGTGCAGGCCTGGGGCAGCCTGGCCCCTTGCTGTCCCCGCGGGCCATCCGGGCCTTGCCTGTGGTTTGACGGTTTAGGGCGGCTTTTGAGAGGGCTGGGAGGCCTCACTGTCTCTCCCCCTGCGGGCGGCCTCTGTCAGCCTCGGGATGGTGCCTTAGGGCCCTGCCTGGGCGTGGGGGTGAGAGAGCGACTTCGTTCAGGTGTGGGGCTTGTGGTCTGCCTGCGTGGACGGTCCACCCCTGCTCCCTCCACTGCTGCCCGCAGGAGGCACCCGTGACGGGCATTGTTTCTGTTCTATGGTGCTCCCTCAGCCTCCCTCGTCTTTCCAGCCCCGGGGCCGCCCCCGAGGGCCTGCTGCAGCCACTGCCGCTACCCCAGAAGCAGGCAGGGAAGCTGGGGGGCCGCAGGCCTGGCCCGTCTCCCACCTGGCGTGGAGCACGGTGACGCCTGGGGTTCTGGGTGCGGGGGCAGGACAGGCACCCCTCAGACCAGGGCAGGAGGGACAGCGAGCCAGGAAGCCTCACAGCGGAACGGGAGTGAAGGCCGGGCAGCGCCTGTCCGCAGTCCGGGTCAGGAGGGCGGAATCAACACCCGCGTCCTGCTTGGCGGGCGCCTGCATCTCCCCAGCGACCCCGCTGCAGATCTAGTGTGGGGGCGACCCTCAGCGCAGCCCTTGGCCCTGTGCTTGTGCCTCACTAGTGATGTGGGGGTGTCTGCAGCCCCCGACTCCCTGAACTCTCTGGGCCCGACAGCTGGTGACGGTGCTGACCATCTTCGTGCTGTGAAGCCTCTGTGTGTGCGGGGTGGGGGGGGCCACTGTCTGCAGAAGCATCTAGAAGCATCTGCTCGGGTCGGCCATGTTCCTCTGGGGACAGCCAAGGGCACAGCACTCACAGCACCATGCTTGTGTGTGTGTGTGCTGTGTGTACATGCATGTGTACGCATGCCCCTGTACATCTGCGTGTGTGCACACCCAAGAATAGGTGCCTCATGCACTTACGTGTTGTGTGTACAGGGGGGAAGCAGGTGCGGCTTGGGCCATGAGTGTGTGTGTGCACGTGTGAGCACATAGTGTCCTCTGTGTGGAATGCAAGCGTGAATAGGTTACGCGTTCACTTATGTGTTGGCGTGGTCCCGTATGTGTGCGTGCTTGTGTTCATGACACCGTGTGCCACGTGCGTGTTATCTGCTGGGCCTCCTGCTGACCTGCCGGGTGCCCTGAGATGCCGCCCGGCCCCTTATCCCTGCGTGGTTTCAGGGGCCAACAGCAGCGATCTCAGAGCCCAGGGGGTCAGTGGCGCCCCTGCTCCTGGGGTCCCCCCGCACCCTGCACCTCTCCTGGGCTCCGAGCTGAGACACACGAGGACGATGGACCCAGAGGAGGGGTGAGAGCAGCTCGCTGTGGAAACTTCCAGAGATTCTCACCGCCTGGTCCCAGAATGTGGGCGCCCCTGGGGCTTGTTAGAACTCATGGCCCGGGCTGCACCCCATTTCCCGACTCACGATTGGCCCGGGGGCTCCTGAGCACTCCCAGCCGGGGCACAGCTGTGTCAAGGTGCAGCCTGGGAGCTCCTCAAAACCTGATCCCGGATGGGGGCGGGCAGGGCCCTGCTGTCCTGCGTGGGCCATTCGGGGCTTGGTTAGCCTGGTTAACCGGATCAGGTCAGCTCCCACTCCAGGTTAGTTGTGGCGACAGCTACGTGCATCTCGCTACAGCGCAGTCTCTGTAGGGAGATCTAAGCCATAGATCGCACTCTACAGGTTAAGAGGGAGAGCAGGCGGCGCCGGCCTCTGTCGCTCTTGCACATGTGCACACATGTGGCTACAACCTCCACATGCCGTGGCTGCATGTACATGCAGAATAGCGTACACCGCGCGCACACGCTGGTGTGAAGAGTGAACCAGGAATCAGGCTGCACTCCTGTCTTCCCACTGTGGACTGGGATCCTCCCTCGCAGGCACCCTCTTCTCCAGGAGCTAAGCAGCAGGGTGCTGGCAGGCATTCAGGGGTGCCAGCGGGAATGGGGTGCAGGGGATGATGTGTCGCAGCTCTGCTGACAGGTGGCCCTGCTGGCCTGGGGCCCCGTCCTGTCCCCGCCCCATCTCGGGCTCGTGGGCAGGCCTGGGACAGCGACAGACCCCAGCAGGCTCTGTGTCCACTGTGTCTGCACACAGGGGAGCTGCGGACCCCTGATTTCCCTACGGGGGTGAGCGGGCCCCAGCTTTTTCCTCCCGGGGTTCCCTGATTCGGTCCTGAGAAACCAAGTGGACATTGAAGGTCACCAGCTGTGACCCCTGACTCCCTGTGTGCACCCACCCCACCACGGACCCCCACAGCGAGCACCAGACTGGGGCTCCTGCCCTGAGAGGTAACCCCACCTGGTGCCACCTCTAAGGAAGTGGCCCCTAGGCTGGCAGGGCCCCCACCGCTCCCAACATGCCCACCCCTGGGCTCTGCATTCCAGAACCTTCTCCGCCAAGGTCAGAGCAACAGCAGGAGGAGGCCTGTCCGGGCACTCAGACACAATCCAGTGACTTGCGAGGCCTGGGGAGACCCGGGAAGGGAGGGCAGCGTGGCTGGGGCTAGCCGCTTGCAAGGCTGAAAGTTTCTGTGCAGCTCAAAGCAGAAAATCCCCAGGGTAGGAAGGGGGCCTGGGTGCTGGGTCAGCATGGAGGAGGAAGGACCCCCCAAACAATAACTGAATCCTTGTCGCGGTGACTTGGTCTACACAGCACTCACGTTTAGGCTTTTGGGTACAAAGTCTCGCGGCGCTCACGCCCCGCACTGCCCCTCCCCCGGCATCGGCCACTTCCCCGGCCCCGCTTCTCACCGAGGCGCAGTGAGATCATCCCGTTTGTCCTGCCTGTGATTTATTTCGCTCACATCCTCCGCTCGCAGCGGCAGATAAGATTCCGTCTGCTTAGAGCTCAGCAGCGTTTTCGTGGTGAACACAGCCGCAGTTTCGTCTGTTTTCATTTTTTGCTTGGATTTGGTTTGGGGACACAGCTGGCAGTGCTCTGAGCTTACTCCTGGCTCTGCACTCGGGGGTCACTCCTGGTAGGACTCAGGGACCAAAGGAGATGCCGGAATCGAACCCAGGCTGGCCGTGTGCAAGGCAAACGTCCTGCCTGTGCTATCACTCTGGCCCCGCTGTTTTCTCTTTCCTAGTTGGGATTGTGGAGCTCAGGAGTCACTCCCGGAGAGCAGGGGGTGGCGGGCTCGGGGGTCAAGCCTGGTGCCCACGGCTCACGCTCCCACCCGAGACCTCACTCCTCACATTCTCTATCCCCCATCTGTCACTGGGCACTGACGCTGGCCCCAGATCTCAGCTATCAGAAACGGCTCTGCAGGGAACAGGAGACGCGGGTGTCGCGGGAACACAGAGTCTGGTCCTGCAGTCCAGTATGAGCACAGCAGTTAGGTAGAAAGTTGTGTAGATGCCCGCAGTGAGTGAAAACAGTGAGAGGAAAAGTTCAGCTGGCAACAAACTGCTCAGTAAATCCTTAGACGATGACTTTGGCAAGGCCATTGTGAGACAACCTTTGTGGCAAATTTATTTATTTATTTTATGGAATGACTGTGAGATAGACAAAGCTGATGGGGTCTCAGTCACACACCAGTGCACGTTCCCACCACCATTGTGCCCCGTGTCCCTCCCCGCCAACCTTTCTATGGAGGCGCCCAGTTTAAACTCTTCCAGACCCCAGACCCGCCTTATGTGACCCCGTAAGAGAGAGCCAGGCAGGGCAGGGAGGCGTCACAGAGGTTAAGGGTGAAGGCGCGCCTTGCAGGTGGCCGAGTTTGGTTTCATTCTCCTCTGCATATCAACCCGTAGCACAGCCGGGTTACTCCTGAGACAGAGCCAGGAGCAGCCCCTGAGCACCGCTGGGAGTGGCCCCCAAACCAAATAGCATGGAACGAGCATGTGGTGGGCTCGGTGGAGGCTGCCTGCTTGAGACCCCGGTTTGATGCGGTCCCCACATGCCCCACCCCCAGCCCTGGTGGGCTCAGGCAACGCCCCCCCCAGAGAGCGAGAACATTAGGTGTTTCCTGGGACCCGCTGGAAGGCCAGTAACCAGAGTCCCTCCGAGGAGGGCTGGCGGGGTGGGAGTGGCCAGTCCTTCAGCACCTGGGCTTGGTGCTTCCCGCCCAGGCTGAGTGAGTCCAGAGCCCCACGGAGCAGGACGACGCTGCGTTCTTTTGCTTGTCTTTTGCATCACACCCAGTGGTTACTCCTGGCGGTGCTTGGGGACCATATGGGATGCCGGGATCGAACCCGGTCGGCTGCGTGCACGGCAAATGCCCTACTCGCTGTGCTATGGCTCCGCCCCCAAGACACTGCATTTCGAGCAGCCACTTGCCTCTTGGAGCAAGCCCAGGACTAGGGAGGTGCCAGTGATGGCGACAGAGTGAAACCTCGAGGGAAGAGGCAAAGGAGGGGCGAGGGCGGCCGGAGCCTCGGCCTCACTCCCTCTCCTTGGCTGTCCTCGGCCCCTCCTGCTGGCCTCAGGCCTCTCAGCTGATGCAACCGCAGCGAAGGACAAGGTCCAGGCTGCTGCCCGGCTCGTGGGTGTGAGAGCACAGGGGTCTCGGCGTGGACACTCACCCACTCCTGTCCCTCAAGATCAGTGTGGGGGAGTGTTTGGACATGGCCCCACAAATACTGACTCACGGTGGTTTGATCTCTGTCTCCCAGAGGTCCCAGCACCGGGACTGAGGCGACAGGTTTGTGTGTGTGTGTGTGTGTGTGTGTGTGTGTGTGTGTGTGTGTGTGTTTATGTGTGAGTATGTGAGGGCTTGTGAGGGTGTGTGAGTGTGGATGGGGCGAGTTGTGTGAGGGAGAGCGTGTGTGTTGGGTGGGGATAAAGGCCTTGGAGACACTGACACCCCCCACCCCAGGTCTGCTGGGACAGCGGGTCCTGCCTGGCCGGCCCAGCCCTTGGCGGCAAAGGTTTCCAGGGTGATGGAAGCCGGCAGCGTCCGGCTTCTTCCCTTTCCTGGGCACGTCCAGGGACCAGGTTCTGTTCCCGAGGCTGTGGACAGGCTGGCGCAGGGAAGGCCTGCTCTGGTCTTTGGCAAAGATCCCAAATATGTCATGTTGGTGCTACCACACCCAACGCCTGCTGTTAATTGGAAACAGTGGGATGGGGTTCAGTTGCGGCTGATTCTCTGGCTGTTAATTTGGCTGATGCGAATGCCCGAGAATTTTTGTGGAAACAATCCCTCACTCATTAGCCAAAGGGCCTTCAGCTGGGAGCTGCCGGAAGAGGCCACTCACTCAGACTCCTTACAACCAACCTCCCGAGGACACCAGCCCACTCTGGGTCCGCCGGGCACCTTGAGAAGGACCTTCAAAGTGGCTCAAAATCAAAACCAGGCTGTAGTGAGTGACCAAGCATCAACTCTGCTCACGTTTTGGTTTTCTAGCTGAATTCCAGTGGCTTCATAGCAAAGGTACATGGGTGTATGTATGTGTGTGTTTATTTGGTTCTTCCCAGGAGATTGATCACTTGATCACTTGAATCCCGTTATTCATCGATTTGCTCGAGCGGGCGCCAGTAACATTTCCATTGGACCTATCACGTGCCAATGTAGCCCAATGGCATCTGGTTGATTCAGGAATATGAAGAGCCTCAAACTGTTCCCCAGGAGATTAAGATTAAAATAATAATAATAGTAATAATAATTAAAGAAACAACTAGCTTACAACAGTTTAAGAAGGCACTTAGCGCCTCAAGAAGCTTCTTTGGGAAACAAGGGTGAGGTAAGTCTCTCCACTCTGTTCCTTGTGCTTGCTCGGGCTTGGGGCTGTGTGCAGTGCTCAGGGGAGCCCTGCGGTGCAGGCCCTGAGCAGCAGGAGAGGCTCCCTGACTCCCTCTCCCCCACACCCAAGCTCCTTTATCTTCCGCAGGTTTAAAAACTCTGGCTTTGGGTTGTGGCTTCCTAGGCGTGTTCTCGGTGTTTCCAAGCACCAGTAATGGCGGCTGCGCCAGAGCCGGCCCCTCTGACTTCTCAGAGCAGCCCCACGCCTGGCAGTGCAGATGTTGCCTTTGTCCTCACACCGGAGCTCTGAGCAGGGGCCCCAAACAGCTGTTCCCACTGCAGGTCCCAGGGAACCTCCAGAGTTCACCCGATCCAAAAAACGGAAATCCCCATCTTTTCCATAAAGGCAAGCTTTTTTGGTGTGTGTTTTGGGCCACCCCTGTGATGCTCTGGAATTACTCCTGAGTGTTCAGGAATTACTCTTGATGGGCTCAGGGGACCATCTGGGGTGCCGGGGTTGAGTGTGGGTTGGCTGCTCGCAAGGCAAACACCCTCCCAGCTGTGCTATCGCTCCGGCCGGCTTTTACCTGTATTAAATAGCATCTTGTTCTTTGAGCCTCTTAAAAAGACACAGAGTTTTAAAGATTTTAAGAATCAAGTGGGGTGATTGGTGTGTCCCCCGGGGTGGAAACTTACTGGCCATCTCCACGTGGTATTAGTGTTGGCACGAAGGGACGAGTGTATGCTGCTGGCACTGTAGCAGGGACAGGCTGGGCATGGGGAGAGCCCTGTGGGGTCCCGGGGCAGAGAGCGGGTAGGGCAGCAAGAGCCCTCCATCCCCCCGGGGAGCTGATGCCTCTGCCCAGGACAAGGTAAACAAAAGGAAGATGGCTGCGGAATGTGGGCAGGGCCAGGAGTTGACCTGGTGTGCATGTGAGACGTGCCAGGCCGGGATGGGCTCATGGTGGGCATGCCCTGCCTGGATGGACAGGTCAAGGGAGATGACCCTGTGTACGTGCCGGACGAGCCCTGCCTACTAGCTCATGTGACCGCACACCTAGAGGCTAAGGAGCAATATGCCTTGAGGGGATAGGCCAGAGATAAAATATTACAAACTGATTGGCTGTGTACTGGGCGGGCCCTGCTGTGATGGACAGCAGGAGCCTTCATCACTGTATCACTGTCTTCCCGTTCATCATCGATTTGCTCAAGCGGGCACCAGTAACATCTCCATATGACCTGTCTCATGCAAGTAGAGCCCAAGGGCACCTGCTTGCTCCAGGAACATAAAGAGCCTCAAACCATTCCATCAGGTCATGGGAATGAGGTCTATAATTGTTAGTGGTATCTGGCATATCAAATACGGTATGGGTAGCTTGCCAGGCTCTGCCATGCGTGTAGCATACTCTTGTAGTCATCTCAAAATCCAGCATTTATTGATGAACCGGCCGCTTGCGGCCACGCGAGCCGGGCTGTGATAGGCTGGTCTGCTGGGTGAAGTTCTGATGAGGGGGAGGTCCGGATGTGGAAAATGGAGGTCCTCATGGAGTGGGGGGTCATCTGGCTTGTTGTGAGGCTCTGCTGGGGTGGCAGGCCAGGGCTAGAGCCTGCCATCCCTCCCGGGCACCTCATGAGTGGCTGGGCACAGTGAGAGCCAGTAGCAGCTCTGCCCCATGTCTGTGAGTCTCTGGATCAGCATACCTGGGCCGGATTAAAAAAAGACTGCAGCAGGGTGGATCTTGATGAGCCAGGCTGTGATAGGCTGATGTGCTGGGTGGAGTTCTGACGAGAGAGAAGCCCGGATGAGGAAAATGGAGGTCCTCATGGACTGGGGGGTCATCTGGCTTCTTGTGAGGTTCTGCTGGGGTGGCGGGCCAGGGCATGAACCCGCCATCCCCTCCGGGGGCCTCATGAGCGGCTGGGCACAGTGAGAGCCAGTAGCAGCTCCATAAGGGGCCTTTTGAGGAGGCTTAATGTCCCTCCTGCCTGTTCCGAACCTGCGAGTCCGTGGGAGCTGGACCCTGGCGAGCCAGCACAGTAAACTCTGCTTTGTTCATTGCATTCCTGTGTGACTCTGTCTCTCAAAAGGGGACAAGATTCCTGGACAGTAACAGGGCAGCCCCCGCCGGGCAGCAAAGAGGGCATCTTGGGACCAGCAGAGCAGTGCGGTGGGCTGGTCACAGTGCCCAGGACCCACCATGGAGGAGTGTTGTGAGCAGTCTGAGCTCAGGGATGGAGGTGTCGCTGTGTCACGGTGCCGAGGAGCAACAGGCTGTGGCTCCCAGGTCTGGCGGTGAGGTGTGGTGTGTGGCCAGCTGGGCGGTGCGGCAGCACGGCTGGCTGGGGGTGGGGACGGAAGCCGGGGCCAGAGCCCCTTCCATGACCTTCCACGGCATCAGGAAATGGTCCATGTTGGACCCGTACAGGAGGCAGAGGATGGCCCCAGGATAATCTGCCATCATGCTGATGGTATCTGGGGTTCCTGGGTCCAGGCTTCAGCATGTGGCACCAGTCTTGCCCAGCACACCTGCGTGGGGCAGGAGAGAGGGCCCAGTGGGTGGGTGGCAGCCCCTGGACACTTCCAGAAACAGTCCGAGCACTGCCAGGCGTCGGTCCCCCAAACTTACTTGTGCCCCGGCGCCCCTGTAGCTTCCGGCCCGTCTGTGCTTGTGGGCAGGTCTGGGACTCCTGGAAGCTTCAGCAGCTGATGTGGCTCACGTGGGCTGCCCTGTCCTGGGCCCACGGCTTCAGTGACAGGCTGGGCGCAGGAGGTCAGCCTGGGGGCTCAGAGCATGGGCCCATCTCGCACCTGCTGAGAATGGCCTTGCCCTGCCAGCGGAGAAGGGGTGGCAGGGGGGCATTGGCTCCCACCTGGGGAGGGCGGCAGCCTCTGGTTCAAGCAGGTGGTCTTATTCAAAGCCGCAGAGGGCAGGAAAGTGAGAACCCCCCCCCGCCCCCAGTCACTTCACACCATCAGTTTCAAGGGCACGAGGCTGACAGCGCTGGCCTCTCAGGCAACTCTGGACATGCAGTTGCTGCCCAGAACCTCGAGCTGTCCTTCCCCTCCCACGCCAGGCAGCAGACAGACAGACGCCCTTCGCGCCGTTCTTGGCTTTGCTTCCACTTGCAATCACTTTAGACTCCAGAGAAGATGCTCACAGAATCCCGTGCCCCGAACCCTGCCGCCACCTTCTCCCAAGAGAACAGCTGGAATCCCTGAGGAGCCGCTGGCGTCCCTGAGCCCTGAGTCCCGGAGACTGAGCCTCAAGCTCCACCGCTCTCCCTCCAACTTTGTTCGAGGCTCAGTTTTGAAAATGGTTTTTCTCTCCATGCTCGTGACGCACCCGAACAAGGATCTGCGGCCAGGACTTAGTCCCGGCCAGTAAGAAACGGTGCAGAGCTGAGTGTTGAAGGCGCTGCATTGGGCCTTGAGTTCTGTGGATTCACGTGCTGGATGATTTCAGGTCTGGAGCCCAACCTCTCTGGGCTTGTTAGATCACCTTGATCATGAACTGCCTGAATCCCTGTTGGCAGGTGCTTAGGTTCGACATCCTAAGATGTCCACAGATGGGCGTCTGTGGCGGGGGCAGAACTCGGTGTGGGTGGTACCGCTGGGGCAGAGGGCACATGCACTGTGGTTTTGGTTGGTGGCACCAGCTAAACAGAGGCAGCAGCTGAAGCCTAGCGGCATCTCGGGCTCCTGCTGGGAGCTGGACCGCCCTCCTGAAGGCTTGCAGCCTGTCCGGCTACTGGACCATCTGAGAGGGGCCAGCCGGGCTATCCCTGGCACTCCACAGGCTTCCCTCCTGCACTGGCCTTCACATTGGACTGCGGTTCCAAAGAGGGTCCAGTTGCCCAGAGCCCCCACTGTTACTAAGCACACACACACACACGCACACACACGCAAACACGCACACACACATGCACACACATGCACACACGAATGCACACACACACACACACGCACGCACACGCACACACACGCACGCACGCACACACGCATGCACGCACATGCACGCAACACACATACACGCATGCACACACACGCATGCACGCACACGCATGCACGCACACATACACACACACACACACACACATGCACGCACGCACACACACACACACGCACGCACACGCACACATGCAAACACACGCACACACACGCACACATGCACATATGCATGCACGCACACACATGCACACACACGCAAACACACACGCATACACACACACACACACACGCCGCACACACACGCACACACACACACATGCATGCACACATACACACACACACACGCACGCACACGCACACACATGCATGCACACACACGCATGCACGCACACACACATGCATGCACACACACGACACACACGCACACACGTCACGCCAGATCTGGGTGCTGGTGCTTGGGTGCGCTCACTCCAGTGAAAGTGGCCTCCCCTGGCGGCTCAGCAGCAGCATGGGCCGGCGTACTGGGGCTGGGGCGCACAGGGGCCGGGCGGACAGGGGCCGGGGCGCACGGGGGGCGCAGGGGGGCCGGGTGGACGGGGCTGGGGTGGATGGGGGCTGGGGTGTGCCCCTTTGGGAGGCTGGACGAGCCGCGGCCGGTCGTGTCCTTCCCAGGAGCTGCCGAGGGGGTTCACGTGCTTCTCTGCCGACACATCAGGTGGCCTGACCATCACGGTCTGCCTGAGGACTTGCGGTTCTGCCATGCAGCCAGAGACCGACTTCAACGCCCTTTCTAGACCGCGGCTACAGCCTACCCAGAGGCTGGGTGCTGTTTGGTAGTGACTGGGAGCTGGGAAGTCGGACCCTGAGCCACAGCGCTGCAGGCCTGTTGAGCCAAGCTGGGGCGGGGATCTTCACCCCTGGGGCATCCCTGAGCCGCCGCCACCCTGCGGGCACTGCTTGGTCTCTGCACCCGCTGGGCCCACCGCAGAGGTCCCGTGTTCTGACAGTGAGTTGGGGTGAATGGCCTGAGTTAGTTTCCCACATCTCGCCATGGACCAGTCCTTTTGGCAGGAGCTCAGGGCTGTGAGGCAGCGGCAGTTCACCCTTTGCAGCTGATTAAGAAAGACACGGCTCAAAGCACATGGAACTAGGGAAACGCAGGTTCTGGAGATTTGGCCTCCTCTTTTGCGGGACTGGGGGCTGTGGGGTGGGCGTATCCTGCAGTGCTCGGAGCTTACTTCTGGCTCTGCACTCAGGGATCGCCCCTGGCAGGCGCGGGCAACCATATGGGGTGCTGGGGATCAAAGTTGGCTCGGCCAGATGCAAGGCGAGCGCCCTTTGTGTACAGCTAGTGCGGTGATGACCTGAAGTATTGGAAAATTTCTAATAGAAAGGGGGAAGGGAGTTGATGGACCTGCTAAGATTTCATAAGAAAATACAATTAGGTTAAACAACAACAAAAAACAGGGGCCAAAGAAATAGTACAGCAGGCTGGGCATTGGCCTTGCATGAGGCTTACCCAGGTTTGATCCCCAGCATCCCATATGGTCCCCCAAACACTGCCAGGAGCAACTCCTGAGCACAGCCAGGTCTGATCCAAAAAAGCCAAAGAGCCAAAAATAATTTTTTTTTTAATGTTTTAGTCTTTCAGTCTATTTTTTTTTTTAATGTTGTAGTCTTTTAGTCTACAGCCTCAGCCCCCATGACTGCCCCAAGACCTGCCTTTTCCAGAAGTGGCAGCACATGGCCGCGCCCCGCGGAGCCTGCACGCCAGCAACCCAGCAAACGGCGGAAACGGAAGCTGTCAGGGGGCAGCACCATGAGCTCGGGGTGGCAACACCAACCACAGCAACAGCAAGAAGAAAAGCCCAGCCAGCACCTTCGCCCTCTCCAGCCAGGCACCTGATGTGATGGTGGTGGGGGAGCCCACCCTGATGGGCGGGGAGTTCCGGGACGAGGACAGGAGGCTCATCACCCGGCTGGAGAACACCCAGTTTGACGCGGCCAACGACGACGAGGACAGCTTTAACAACTCCCCGCCCTGGGCGCCAACAGCCCCTGGAACAGCAAGCCCCCGTCCAGCCAGGAAAGCAAATCGGAGAACCCCACATCCCAGGCCTCGCAGTGAAGGCCTCACCACCGCCGCCCAGCGCTCTGCCTGCCCGTCCCACCCCTCGCAGCCCCGGGAGCAGAAGACGGAATGAGAGACTGAGCGTCCACCCGAAGTGGGCAGCCTCCACCCACCAACTTCAGGGAGGAACTGGACTTGCTGGGGCCAGGGGGGCAGGATTTGCTCCCCCACTGGCCCTGGGCTGGGCCTGGCCTCTGCAGAGCCATTTGGGGGAAGGGGTTCTCATGTGGATACCTCTGTGGACCCTGGGCCTCTAAAAATGTCTTACTGCCCCCACCCCAGGGCATTTGCCTCCATCCTCACCCCAGATCCTGGGCTCCCCCTTCTCCTGACTCCACCCCTCATAAGCCTGGCGTTGTCTCTACCTACAGCCCTTAGGAGCGGAAAGGTCTGGGGCTCGGTTGAGTGCTCCCCGCCCCAACCCTGCCCTAGGTGGGTGGTAGCAGAGGGGCAAAGTCCTGGGCTCCTCCCATCTGTCACCTATCCCAGCCCCCTTTTTAAAAAACATAATATTATTAAAAATGTAAGAAAAAATATTTATTTTGAGAATATAGCGCCCGCATGGCAGAGCCTGGCAAGCTGTCCGATGCATGTTCGATATGCCAAATCCAGTAACAGAAATGTTTATTTTCCTGGCCCCAAAAGAGCCCTTAATACGGCAGCAGTAAGAAAGATGCCATTGGGCTACATTGGCACGTGATAGGGTCCAATGGAAATGTTACTGGCGCCCGCCGAGCAAGTCGATGAATAACAGGATTCAGGTGATCAAGTTTTAGTCTTTCACAAGAGAATCTGGAACTTGTAATGAGTGAAATCCATTTAGGAGAACAATCATTGATCTGAATGAACAGTAGCTTCTCAGAGTGCTGGGGATACACTCTGCAGCTTCTGTGTCAGTCGGCTTGGGGCATGATCTGTGAGGTCTGTGGGGTCTGGTCTGTGGAGTCTGTGGGGTGTGGTCCCTGGGATACAGCCCCGGAGTGTGGTCCGTGGAGCTGGGCTGTGGGAATTGGTCTGCTTCAAATTCACGCTGATGTACCATCAAATCACGTGTTTTCTGATTGACTCTCCCAATGATATGAAATGTCCTAGTGTGTGCTAGATATCAGCAAGTACTGATGTAAGTTATCTGTCTTAGGACACCAGAGAAATACTACAGTAGGAAAGGCTCTTGCCTTGCATGCAGCCCACCCAGATTTGGCCCCCAGCTCCACATAGAGTCCTCTGAGCCCTACCAGCAGTGAGACCTGAACATCGCTGGGTGTGTCTCAAGATCAAAAGTTAAAAAGTCCAGGTAATATGTGAAACCAGTCGTATGTGAGCAGTGTAGACTCAATGGTCTGGGGGTTTCCTCACATGAAAGTCCTCAGCCAGCACCTCCGGGGCCCCCAGCTGGGAATGATTTTAAGCTGGGAAAAGAAATGCAAATTCCATGCTCTGGCGGTTGGTTGTAAACGTGGGCCCCTGCCAGGAGTTCCTAACAGCTTGTTTTACTCTGGTTGTAGTCGGCAGCCCTCAGCACGATTTTCCCCGGTGACAGGCCATCATAATAAAAAACAGGATCACCTTATTACCTTTTTGGAGCCTTTTACTAGTGGATTTGGGGAAACAGATGTGAAATGTTAGGCAAAAGCACGCACGTGACTGTGTTAGAGCTTTTCACAGCACACAGGCTACATAAGCACCATGTGCTCATAACAAGGAGAACCGATAGGGCTGAACGCCTGACCTGGAGGGGTTTTTCAGCATCAAATAATGCCACGTGCACTGGGTTGACCAGATGTCCTGACGGGCATCTCCACATGGCAGGGAGCAGCAAGGAGGGGCCCGTTTGGAGGCAGAGAGAAGCCAACAGGGAGCGCTTCTCATCACCAGGGATCCTGGCATAGGAAGCAAGGAGCGGGGGTGCTGCCCCCGTAGGTGTGTGGGGGGCTGGAGCTCACTCACCAGTGCTACGGGTTCCTTGCAAAGCCCACCCAAGCCAGCCTCCTGTCGACACCAAAAGAGTTGCTGTGAGCCCAAAGGCACAGCCAAAGGCTAGTACTTCTTAAATCACATTTGCCCCGTGGTTCATGTCTTCTTTACGTAGTTTATGATCTCCAATTTAAAAAAAAATATGTGTTATTGCCATCAAACCTTAATATTGAATATTTTATTTTGTCTTTTGGGGAGAGAGGGTTTGGGCCACACCTGCAGTGCTAGGGACTTACCCCAGGCTCTGCACTCAGGGATCACTCTTGGCAGGGCTCATGGAACCATATGCAGTGCTGGGAATTGAACGGAAGTCGGCCACATGTAAGGCAAGTGCCTAACCTCTGTGCTATCTCTTTGGCCCCAACGTTGGTGCCACGAAGCGGGTGATTTTGCTTTTTCACTGAGAACCAGGTCAAGGGTTCACTTGTTGACCCCTGCCTGAATGTGAATATGAGAACTCCTTCGAGCTTCTCAATCTCAGTCTACACAAACTACTTCCCCAGTGTCAGGGGAGCTGCTGGGGTCCCCAACAGTATCAGGACTGAATTCTCTCCTACCTCCGAGCTGCTGGGAGCGGATGAAAACTCACGAGTCTGGTGCAGTTCCAAAAGGCTTTTAATAGTCCAAAAAGCTCTAGCCCCGTATTCCGATATAATGGAAGACCTCTAGCTCTGATCAGAACTTAGACCATACATAAGCATCCAAGTCTTCTACCAGAGAGGATTCCACCAGAGAGTTCCACCAAAGTGGATCCCACCAGAGAGGAGTCCCACCAAAGAGGAGCCCACCAGAGAGGAGCCCACCAGAGAGGAGTCCCACCAAAGGGGGGGCCACCAGAGAGGAGCCCACCAGAGAGGAGCCCACCAGAGAGGAGCCCAGAGAGGAGTCCCACCAAAGTGGATCCCACCAGAGAGGAGCCCACCAGAGAGGAGCCCAGAGAGGAGTCCCACCAAAGTGGATCCCACCAGAGAGGAGCCCACCAAAGAGGAGCCCACCAGAGAGGAGTCCCACCAAAGAGGAGCCCACCATAGAGGAGCCCACCAAAGAGGAGCCCACCAGAGAGGAGCCCAGAGAGGAGTCCCACCAAAGAGAGAGAGAGGATACCTCAAATCTGTCCCCTTATATACACCAAAGTAATCCTAACTGTTGACAGGAGGGTCCTGACAACAAAGATCAACTCAACGGCTTCTAGCTGTAGAAGAGCATTGAAGGGTGATGCCACACCCTGTTACAGGTCTAAACAAACGATTATGCCAAGGGACTAATCCCTTCTTCCAAGATTATCTCTTATGTAAAACACTGGAGGGGGCGCTGGTATAAGGTAATACATCTTAATTTCATGGGCTTCGTAATCTAGATAGTACCCACATGGTCCTTTTTTGGGGGGGTCATACCAGTGATGCTCAGGGGTTACTCCTGGCTCTTCGCTTAGGAATTACTCCTGGCGGACTTGGGGAACCATGTGGGATGCCGGGGATTGAATCTGGGTCGGCCGGGTACAGGCAAATGCCCTACCCACTGTGCTATCGCTCTGGCCCCACATGGTCCTTCTTATTTATTATCTGCACCAGGGTGATTCTGAGTTTCTTGTTCTCTGAATACTGAAAGGGTCACACTCACTTGCTTGAGGGAAAACTAGCATGATCCTTCCTATAATCTTAAACAATAGTCTCAACGTAGCCAGGGTGGTAGTCTTCTGGTAAATTCTAACTGTCCCACGCTGGGACAAGTGAGTATGAAGAGGAGCTGTGCCCAATCTAGATAACATAGAGGTTTTATAATAAGTCAGAAGTCACACATTCATAGTCAAGGGGACTTCTATAACTTCTGTAACCATACCTTCCATTAGTATTTACATGAAGAGATTCAGGATTCATTAGTATGAATCCTGAATTAAGAACATGTAAATAGATTAAGCTGTGAGTGAATAAAATAGCAAAGCTCCCAAGCTAGCTAGGCCTGTCACCCAACACCCCAGCTCTTAAATTCGACTTTTATTTATATATGTTATAAAATCAATTTCAGAGGGCTGGCATGGGAAACTTTATTTTTAGTTGAGTTCCTGCCCCTCGAGGTATTGCAGGTGTGACTGCGATGCCCAGCTGTGTCGACAGGTGGCAGACAGGAGACAGACTTGTCTACACCCAGGGTTCTCTCCAGTGGGCCCTGGATGGTTGATGGTCTGACATAGAAAAAGACTAGGCCCCCTGGGATGAACCCAGAGCCACGGCAGAGCCTGGCAAGCTACCCGTGGTGTGTTTGATATGCCAAAAACAGTAACAATAATGGACCTCATTCCCAACGAATGGAGACGTTACTGGCACCTGCTCGAGCAAATCAATCAATGATGAGAACACAAGTGACAAGTGAGTTTCTATGATGTATAATACTGCTTCTAATGGTTTCCTGTGTACGTAATTCCAACACCACCCCCCCATCACCAGTTTTCCCACCTCCCTTCCCCAAGGACCCCACCATACCTCCCTCTCAACCTCTCTACCTCAAATCAGTTGTGAATCAGTTCACCTGTTGTTGTGACCCTGTTGTGTGTTGTTAAGCCTCACTCAGGAGAGTTGATTCTGTATCCATTCCTTTCCCTACGGATGGACTCAACCCAGCATGATAACCTCTAGTTCTATCCATGTCATGGCACATTGTGTGATTTTATCATTTCTTAGGGCTGCATAGTATTCCATCATGTTTATATACTACACAGCGTTGGGCATTTGGCTTGTTTCTATATCTTGGCTATTATACTAAGAGCAGTAATGAGCATAGGTGTGCATTGAGCCTTTCAGAATTTTTATTTGTTTTTGGTGTAGCTGCCAAGAAGTGATATTGCTGGGTCATACAGGTGTTCTATTTCTAGTTGTCTTTTTTTAAGATATTAATATCACTGAAATTCAAATGTAAATTTTCGTTATTTTGAGGACCACACCTAGCCGTGCTTAGGAGCTATTCTTTTGGCTCAGTGCTCAAGGTTCACTCCAAGTGGTGCTCAGATCATGTGGTACCAGGGGTTGAAACCAGGTTTCCTGCATGCAAAACAGACAGTCTTTGAGCTTTCTCCTTGACCCCTAAACTCTACTTTTAAAATGAAGAATTTTGGGACCTGGAGAGATGGTTCAGGGGTGGAGGTGCTTTTCATGTAACTGATTCCGGTTTGATTCCTGGCACTGGAATCAGGGATCCCTGGGAGTGATCCCTGAGCACAGAGCTAGGAGCAAGCCCTGATTATTTCTGGGTGTGGTATCACTGTCTTCCCATTCATCATCGATTTGCTCGAGTGGGCACCAGTAACATCTCCATATATCCTGTCTCATGCAAGTAGAGCCCAAGGGCATCTGCTTGCTCCAGGAACATAAAGAGCCTCAAACCATTCCATCAGGTCATGGGAATGAGGTATATAATTGTTACTGGTATTTGGCATATCAAATACGACACAGGTAGCTTGCCAGGCTCTGCCGGGCGGGTGGCATACTCTTGTAGTCACCTCTAAATCCAGCATTTATTGATGAACCGCCACAAGCGGCCGCAAGCCAGGCTGTAATAGGCTCTTCTGCTGGGTGGAGTTCTGAAGAGGGGGAAATCTGGATGTGGAAAATGGAGGCCCTCATGGAGTGGGGGGTCATCTGGCTTGTTGCGAGGCTCTGCTGGGGTGGCGGGCCAGGGCTAGAACCCGCCATCCCTCCCAGGTGCCTCGTGAGCGGCTGGGCACAGGGAGAGCCAGTAGCAGCTCTGCCCCATGTCTGGGTGTGGTCAAATGTTAAAAAGATATGAAAATTCAACAGCTTCAATAGCCAGTTCCTGCTCAATGATGAGACACAGCTTGGGATGATGGCACATTCAGAGACTTCTCCCTTTTTGTGTATGGGGCTTGTTCCAATATGCGGAGACTCACTTATGAGGATTAGAGACAGCTCTGAGATTCACTGCGTCTCTAAAGGCAGTAGTGGTTTAATTTCTAAACAAGCATTCCTTTGGGGCTGGAGCGATAGCCCAGCAGGGAGGGCGTTCACCTTGCACACAGCCAACCCAGATTCAATCCCCAGCATCCCATATGGTCCCCGAGCACCACCAGGAGTAATTCCTGAGTGCAGAGCCAGGAGGAACCCCTGAGCATCGCCAGGTGTGACCCAAAAAAGCCTAAATAAATAAATGAATGAATAAACACACATCAGAACTAGGTCCTTAAGCACAGGGCGTGGCCCATCTCAGGTGGCCGGTCTCACATCTCAGCCCACATCGTTGGTTTGGCTCCCCAGGAGGCTGTGTTGGGGGGTTCTGCCCTAACTCAGCAGAGGAGAGTGCCAGCGCCTCATGATTGGGAGGTGGAAACCCACATGATCTCTCTCTGCCCTCTCCAGGTTCTAAGCGACTGGCCTGAGCTGGGCCTTGAAGTTTGAGCTTGATTCATATCATTTGATCCTAGGCACCGCCTCTTGGCTCTTTCATAGCTGTGTTTGTGGGCGCCTTCTTGTGACCTCGTCCAGTTATAATTGGGAGCATGTTTACAATACTGGGACAAGCCCTTCTCAGGGACCTTTTCTGTTTGTTTTGGGGGCTATGCCTGGCTGTGCTCAGGGCTTACGTCTGGGTTTGTGCTCAGGGATCATTCCTGGTGGTGCTCTGGGAACCATATGGGGGTTCCAGGGATCAAACTCACATCAGCCACATGCAAGGCAAACACCCTCCCCACTGAACTATCTCTCCAGGCCCCTAATTCCCTTTTAAAATAGTACAGCTACATCCCTCCGTTCAGTTGCTCAGGACCTCTGGGTCAGAACGAGAAAGGTTCTTCCTCCAAATTCAATTGCTTTCAGTGGCTAAGGATTGGCCACCCCGGCCATCAGTCAGAGTGTGCTCCAGGCTCGGGGAGATCCGCCAAGAGAACTGGTCAGAAGCATGCAGGCAGCAGCCGTCCCGGGGCTTGCACTGAAGCCAGGGTGGACTTGGCTGTGGACCCTCAGCCAGCTTCAGAAATGCAGCCATTTTTTACTCACTTCTGTCACCTGCTGAGAAAACATGGGTGCTCCTCCCGCAGTGCTCACCAGGGAAGCTTGAGGATGGGAATGAGGAACCCGCCAGACCTGCAGCCCCTGACAGTCGCAGTCTGAGGGTACTTCCCGTGCTGTGTGCCAAGGAGCCTGCTTTGGGCAATGCCAGAGTTTTGCAGGTGGATTACAGGCGTGGGAATTCTGTCTGTCCACAGGTGCCTGGGAAGGTCGGAGAGAGGAAAGGCAACAGTTGAGGTTGGAGCTGTCCCAGGAAGCTCGTGGCTGCTCCACTGTTTACTCTGCAGGCCAGGCTTCTCCAGGGAAGGCGGTTTTTATCTCTCTGGGGATTACTGAGCCAGTAAGTGTGGCCAGCCTATATTTCTGTCTTTGGTTTCTTCTCCGAGCACAAAATATGTGCAGAGCAGTGAAGATGTGAGGCCGTGGCTTGGATCAGGATATCTGGGGTCGTACTCAGAAGTGGCTCAGGTTTCTGCGCTCAGAGGTCACTCCCTGGTCAGGGCCTGGGGTCCACATGGGTGCTGGGGATCGAACCTGTGTTGGCTCTGTGCAAAGCAAGCGCCTTAACCACTATTGTCTCACCAGCCCCAAATCGGGATTTTGAAAATACTTCTACATTTTTTCCAGACGCCACCTTTTAGCTCCTGACCCTAAACACATTCTCTGTCTTCCATTTGTGCAGTGTATGTTTGGGTTGTCTGAAAAAGCATAGGAACCACCAACTAGAAAAGAAGAGGCTTTCTTGGCCTGAGGACAGCTTAAGTTGGGAAGGACCATCCACCAGTTCAGACAGCACGCAAAGAGAGGAGGCGGAATCTCCTTTGACGCCTAGCAGGAGAGGCAGGATGGAAGCTCTTGTGCTTATTCTAATAGTTGCTCCAGCATGTTCGTGTGGGAGTACAGTGAGCTTGTACAATGCAGGAACACACAGGGAGCAAACCATTGCTCACGCAGAAAAGGTGGACATTGTGGGGTGTGGCGTTTTTTGAGGCGTCATTTTAGTGTGGTTTCGGATCACTCCCAGCCATGATCAGGGCTTACTCCTTACTCCTGGCATTCCTGGCAGTGCTCAGGGAACCATGTAAGATGCCCGGGATCAAACCTGTGTCAGCGGCTTGCAAGGCAAGCACCTAACCTGCTGGACCATTGCTCCGGCCTCAAGGAATATGGGGTTTTTGTTTGTTTTTATTTTTGGCTTTTTGAATCACATCCAGCTGTGCTCAGGAGTTTCTCCTGGTTCTTCACTCAGGAATCATTCCTGGTGGTGCCTTGGGACCAGAATGGGTGCTGGGGATCGAACCCAGGTCGACTCGTGCAAGGCAAAAGCCCTCCCCGCTGTGCTATGGCTCCGGCTCCAGTTTGTGCGGTGCTGAAGCCCCGGGGCCTGGAGGTTGTGAAATCTTCTCCTGTGCAGTCTCCACTGGCCTGTGCTGTGCACTCAGGGTCTAGGGCCCTCAGCACTGCCCCTGCTCTTAGAAGTTCTGCTTTGGACCAATGCAATCCGAACCAATAGAATGCAGTGGGCAGCTTCTCCCGGACAGACCTTCCAGACCATAAGCCTCACATCTGTCTGCTTTGGCCTGGCCTAACCACACAGAGTCCTAAAATTTCAGGGAAATGGAAGAATGCAAAAAGCATTGTCATTTTCCCCTTTGCGTCAGAGCCAGCCTCAGAAGACAGCATTTGTTTGGGGCCGCCCTCAGCAGTACTCTGGGCTTACTCCTGGCTTTGCCCTCAGGGATCAGTCACTCCTGGTGGGGGCTTAGGGGACCCTGTGTGGTACCAGGGATCAAGCCCCAGTGGGCTGCATGCCAGGCCAGCGCCCTCTCCCGTGTCCTCTCTCCACCAGCTGGAGTTAGATTACTCGTGGGCGCCTACCCCTCCCCACGCAGACGCTGTCTGAGGTGGCCACGTGCCCCTAGGGTCTGAGGGTCGCAGCCGGGTGCCTATTTTGGGTGTTGGGACATAGTAATACTGGGAGAATATTAGGGCTACTGAAGGGGGGCAAAGGTGCCATGGACTAGATTCCTCCAAGGGCTTTGGCTCCCCCAGACAAGCAGTCGACACTCTAGTATTTGCAGAGTTCGGGTAAATGAACATCAGAGATGTGTCAGTTTAGCTAAAAGGCAACAAAGACGGTGACAATCAGAGCAAGCAGCGTTTGTAATCCTGATCTTAAAATCACTCCAGTTCCCCAATGCAACCAGCTGAGAATAATAGAAAACTTAAAATCGAACTGATAAATGGACACAGAGCCAGAGTGACTTAAAAAAAAAAAGAGATGCTTCTAGATCCTGCACCAGGCTGAGTTCACTGGGGCACCCTGGAGGGGCACGGGTGAGCCCACCACCCTCCCAATCAGAGCCCCAGCACCCAAAAACATCCACACTCCACAATCGCTGCCATGCTCAAGGCTGGGCTCCACTGCTCAGACGAGCCTCATTCAGAAATGAATGAATCCATTGGAAAACTCAGGTGCATGGGTCTTGAAATACTCAGACTTTCATGGGGTCAGGGTGGGCTACCTCCCCCTCCCCCTGTTCTTTCTCAACTGTATTATTAAATGGCCAGTAATGATCTGAGTGTAAGTTTCCGGGGTTTCTGTTCATCAGTAGACTCTGGACGGACCGTCTGTGATGTATAATATTAATTACATTAACATTATACCAGCTTGGACCTATGGCTTGGGGGTTTATGTACCTCATGTCATCTGCTCCTCATCCTTGGGGCACATTTTGTCGACTTCAACTGGGTGTCTGAAAAGAGTCTTCATTGTAAGATGATTCTGGGCTTTTATCTATTTATTTATTCATCCATCTATTTATTTATTTATTTATTTATTTATTTATTTTGTTTTCTGGGGTCATGCCCTGTGATGAGGGTTTTGTTGCTTTTTGGTTCAGAATTCTCAGGGTTCACTTCTGGCTCTGTGCTCAGGGAACACTCTGGGGACAAAATGAGGTGCTGGGGATCAAATCTGGGTGTTTGTGCAAGACTAACACCCTCCCCGCTGTCCTGTTGCTCTGGCCTCAGTCCTGGGATTTCCTGCCTCTGGTGTGGGGCCAGGATGAGCAGGATGGGCCAGGATGAGGAAAACACATCTCTTCCTGATAAAAGATTCTGTAGTGTAAGAACCTCTCCTGTGGAAACAGCCGTGAAGAATCTGAAGCAATTTTCCTTGGGATTGAAGGGCTGTGGAGAGCCTGACAATAGTTCCTCATTTCCTGTGAGAAAATCTTGCTCCTCGGCTCAGACTGTGACACCCCTTGGGTAAGATGTCTGTGACACTCTAACAACTTGAGAAGGCGTTAGAGCATATTTTCCTGTCAGAGTAAACCTGAAGAGAAGCAAAATAATTGTCGGTCTTCTGAGTGAGAAAGTGTCGGAATCGAGAACAGTTGCCATCCCTGAGGGGAGCAGGATGAGGTCAGCCACCGTGTATCAAAGGGTTCTCGTGGAGGTGGTCTTGGGCAGGCCTGAGGGGCTCGCAGGGCTCTCGGGTTCCACGGTGGCGGGAGGCGGGGGGGAAATTGAACAAGGTTGAAAGGCTTGTCGGCCGGCTCGGTACAACAGGCCCGCCAAATCATTTTATCACAACCCCAGTGTGAGGGTCACGATTGGGTTCTTGGCGATTTGGATCAGGAGAGTTCACTGTTTGGATTTTGACCCACGTCCGGCACTCAGATCAAAGGGCAGCTTTGTGCAATATTTCCCCATTTCCTGGAACTCCCCTGAACACAATCATTACAGTAAACAATCCCTGCTGTCAAGGGCAAAGATTTGAGAAGGATCCTAATAGTTATCTCAGTGGAATACAATCAGCAAGGGAAACAGGCCTTACCAAATAGCTGGATCTTTCCAAAGACTCTAGGAAGGTCCGCAGCAGCTCAGAGCGCCACACTTGGGTCGTGCTACAGAAGCTAACACCCCCTCCCCGTACGTGGCGGCGCTTCCCGTGAGCACACCGCGAGCACACCCAGCTAGCCCAGCCCAGGTATCTCCAGCAGAAAGCGGTTATTGCGGGCTGCCTGCAGCTCTCCTTGACCTGTCCACTTTGCTTTCCACTGCCCATTAAGACCTTGCTTTCTGGGATGTTTTATTGCACAGGTATCAAAAGGCTTAAAACATACAGATTATCATAGAATAAGCAAAGATTTCAAAACTAAAAATAAAACTTCATTTTCTTAAAAGTAAGATCAGATTAAAGATCCCATGATGAAACTGATATGAACCATGTGAAGGTATTTTGAGAATACCTAGTGTCAGGGGCGGAGCGGTCGTACAGCAGTAGGTGGTTTGACTTCAGTGTGGCAGACCCGGGTTCAATCCCCGGCATCCCATATGGTCCCCCAGCACCACCAGGAGTAATTTCTGAGTGCAGAGCCAGGAGAAACCCCTGAGCATCGCTGGGTGTGACCTCAAAAGCCAAATAAAATAATAAAAAAAAAGAATACCTGTCTTCATTTGCTGGGAAACCTGATTAAACAATTTATAGTCTGATAAAACTGACCACAGCTACAATAGCTTTGCTCTTTTTTTTCAAAAGAAAGCAGAAAATGTGATTTTTACTTAAATACATTACAGGTACTAAAACTTAATTTGAAGGGTTTTATAACCATTCATTAGAACCTAAGTGTTATTGTCTCATTCATTTCATTTGTTTCTTTGGTCTCTCTTTATCCTACATGTGAGTCTGACCATTCACATTGGCCTTTTCCTGGCTTACTTCACCAAGTCTAATTAATACTTTCTAGGTTGTTTGTGCTATGGTAATTGCCAGGTTCATTCTTCTTTACTGCGGGCATGTTCTGTTAAGTAGACGGATCGTCTTCCTTCAGTTTCTGTTCTGAGCAGTTACTTCATCTTGTGAGTGTGAGTAAGGCTTCAGTGAGCGTGCCATGCCTATATATTTCTGAATATGCAGGTTTGGAGCCATGGGCCACACCTGGTGGTGCTCAGAGCTTACTCCCGCCTCTGTGCTCGGGGGTCTCTCCTGGCGGGACTGCGGGGACCATCTGGGGAGCTGGGATGAGACCGGGTCAGTCGTGTGCGGCAAGCACTAACCACTGTACCTCTCTGTCACTCAAGTCCATGTCTTAAGTGCTACATCAATGCCCCAATGTGGCTAAGTGGATCAACGCTTTTCTATTTGAATGTTCTTGGAGTTTTAGACAGTCCATACTGACAGCAGCGTTTCGCTTACCCCTCAGAGCATGGGGTCTCTCCCGCTCTGTCCTCGCTTACACTTGCTCCTCCCTTTGAGGAAGGGAGGAGCAGAGATGCAGCTGGTGCACAACCGCACCGTCATGTTAGGGCGTCAGGATTCCAGCGGGAGCTAGCATAGTGCAGCGGGAGGGCGTCAGGATTCCAGCGGGAGCTAGCATAGTGCAGCAGGAGGGCGTCAGGATTCCAGCGGGAGCTAGCATAGTGCAGCAGGAGGGCGTCAGGATTCCAGCGGGAGCTAGCATAGTGCAGCAGGAGGGCGTCAGGATTCCAGCGGGAGCTAGCATAGTGCAGCAGGAGGACGTCAGGATTCCAGCGGGAGCTAGGATAGTGCAGCGGGAGGGCGTCAGGATTCCAGCGGGAGCTAGGATAGTGCAGCAGGAGGGCGTCAGGATTCCAGCGGGAGCTAGGATAGTGCAGTAGGAGGGCGTCAGGATTCCAGCGGGAGCTAGGATAGTGCAGCAGGAGGGCGTCAGGATTCCAGCGGGAGCTAGGATAGTGCAGCAGGAGGGCGTCAGGATTCCAGCGGGAGCTAGCATAGTGCAGCAGGGAGGCGTCAGGATTCCAGCGGGAGCTAGGATAGTGCAGTAGGAGGGCGGCAGGATTCCAGCAGGAGCTAGCATAGTGCAGCAGGAGGGCGTCCAGGATTCCAGCGGGAGCTAGGATAGTGCAGCAGGAGGACGGCAGGATTCCAGCAGGAGCTAGGATAGTGCAGCAGGAGGACGTCAGGATTCCAGCGGGAGCTAGGATAGTGCAGCAGGAGGACGGCAGGATTCCAGCAGGAGCTAGGATAGTGCAGCGGGAGGCCGCAGGATTCCAGCGGGAGCTAGGATAGTGCAGTAGGAGGGCGGCAGGATTCCAGCAGGAGCTAGGATAGTGCAGCGGGAGGGCGGCAGGATTCCAGGGGGGAGCTAGGATAGTGCAGCGGAGAGGCGTCAGGATTCCCAGCGGGAGCTAGCATAGTGCAGCGGGGAGGGCGTTTACCTTGACGGCCCAGGCTGGTCCCTTGCTCCAGAACACTGGGGCCCTTGGTGCCCACCCCAGGGACCAGTGCTGACCGCAGTTCAGCACACCAGGGGGCTGGGTCGGGCCTGCCTTTCAGAACCTTCCTGGTCTTGGTGCAGGCTCCAAATGAGCTACCCGAGACCCACTTCGCAGCCAGGCGACATGCCCTGTTTTTTCCTGGTTGTTCTTTTGCTTTTTGGGTCACACCCAGCAATGCTCAGGGGTTACTCCTGGCTCCGTATGCGGGACTTGCTCCGGGTGGTGCTCCGAGATCCTATGGATGTGGGGGATGGAACGCCCGTTGGCCGCTTAAGGCAAGCGCCCTCCCCGCTGTGCTTCTCTCCAGCTCCTATTCTGTCCTGTTTTAGTGGGTGAGTGTCATGGTTCAACGGGCCCCTGCCATCCCTTCCTTCCCTGTCTGGAAGTGACGCAGAGTCCCCTTGTCTGGGGGTAGCTCACAGAGGTTGCGGGCCCCAGGGCCGCCCACCTTTCAGGGACCCACTCACACTTAAGCGCCCGGGCGTTGGTGCTCATGTTGCGGGTGTTCGCGCCCCTGTTAGCTGCAGAAACACACGCGTGGGGATTGGGGAGTGGGAACATGGCGGCACTCCACTATGCTGGGTGCCGGCGGCGGTTCCGGCATTCATTTCCCGGGATTTGTTTGACTGAAAAGCCTTAAGTGGGTCTTTCTTTCACCCTGCGAGTTTTTTTTTTTTTGTGTGTGTGTGTTTTTGCACGGCAGAGCCTGGCAAGCTACCCGTGTCATATTTGATATGCCAAATACCAGTAACAATTATAGACCTCATTCCCATGACCTGATGGAATGGATTGAGGCTCTTTATGTTCCTGGAGCAAGCAGGTGTCCTTGGGCTCTACTTGCATGAGACAGGTCATATGGAGATGTTACTGGAGCCCGCTCGAGCAAATCGATGATGAACTGGAAGACAGCGATACAGTGATACAGTGATTTTTTTTTGCCTTTTTGGGTTAGGGTTACTCCTGGCTCTGCACTCAGGAATCACTCCTGGCGGTGCTTGGGGTGTCCATATGGGATTCCAGGGATCGAATGCGGTCGGCCAAGTGCAAGGCGAACGCCCTTCCTGCTGGACTATGGATCTCGGCCTGTGTTATCCGGATTATGGACTTTTGTGTGCTTGTTGCTGGGGCTTCCGGCAGAGCGAGGAAGCCACGGGGCTCCTCCCAGGGATCTTTTGCCAGCTGGGTTGGCAGTGGAAGGCAAGGCCTGAGGTGTGCACTGCCCCACCGGGCTGGGGTGACCCGGTCGCACTGGCGGTGCTCCCGAGCCTTGCTCATCCCACAGAGGTGCCGAGGACCGTGTAGCGCCAGCGGCCTCAGTTGGCTGCGTGCAAAGCACGTGCCTTCAGCCTGCACTGCCTCGGCCCTAACTCCATCTGCGCATTTGTGAGTTTGTTTTGTTTGGGGGCCACACCCCAAAATGTAAGCTTCCTCCCGGTACTAACTCTGGCTCTGTGCTTAGGAATCACCCCCGGTGGTGCTTGGGGTCCTCTAAGGTGCTGAGGGCCGCGCCCCTACTAACCCTGCACTCTCCCTCCCATACTGAACATCTCTGAATTCAGGAAAATGCTGAACGCGAGCTGAGATTTCTTTGATTAGCACCATCTTCACTTTTTATTCTTTAATAAACTAATTTGGGGCGTGTTTGGGCTACACCCGGCGATGCTCAGGACTTTCCTGGCTCTGCACTCCAGGATCACTCCTGCAGGGTGGGGGAACCATGTGGGGTGCCGGGTGGGCCCCGGTTGGCTGCAGGGCAGGCACCTTTCCTGCTCTGCTGTCTCTCTGCCCCTCCACGTTTTACATTTAAAAAATTGTGCTGCTTGGGTAAGTCTGGGGTTCTTTCCTCCCGGGCATGGCATGAGACACGGGGATGCGAGCGGCCCTTTGTGAAGACACCGTGTTCTCTCAGGAGTCTTTGCACACAAAAAGTCTCCCTGTTTCCCGTTCCAGAACGTCTGCTCAGGGCAGAAGGCCAGTTGGCACTCTAAAAACTTTTTAAACATTGTCTTACAATAAAACACTGAGACTTTAAACACACTCCAGTTTCCCCATTGTTTGAAAGAAATGAAGATCTGGAAGAAGATCCGAAGCAGGAACGCTGGCGCTGAGCCAGCCGGCCCCTCTGCTCTTCACTGTCTCTTCATTCCGCCCTTTGTTCTCTCTCTCTGGACCATCTCGTTTCCTGAGCCAGCAAGTCCCCAGGTAGCACGAGCGCTCCGCAGCCACGCTCAAGCGCAAAGGGATCTGGGAGGGGCGAGGTGGGCCGTGGGCAGGCTTGGGTGCCCAAGGACCTGTACTCCATCCCTGGCCTCCCAGTATCATCCTTTACCCCACATGGAGCCCTGAAGCCCAGAGCACAGGCCAGAACGACCGAGGTCCCCAAGCAACACCATGTCACAGTTCAAATCATCTGGCACTGTCTGGCTGACTATTTCCCGAACTGGCCCCAGGGTCTCTCCCCTCCCACCAGTACTGCCTGGGAGCCCCCTCCCCTGTGGGGAAAATGTAGAAAAGTGATGGGGATGGAGAAATAGTTCATGGGCTCTCTCTCTCTTTCTCTCCTCTCTCTCTCTCTCTCTCTCTCTCTCTCTCTCTCTCTCTGTCACACCAGCAATGCTCAGGGTTTTCCTGGCTCTGCACTCAGGAATTACTCCTGGTGGTGCTCGGGACCATATGGGATGCTGGGGATCAAACCCGGGTTGGCTGTGTGCAAGGTAAACGCCCTCCTGGCTGTGCTATCGCTCTGGTCCCTAGCAGAGCTTGCTAACAAACACCAAACTAATTCCTGTGCCCACTGGGTTCCATATGCTAACATCCTCATTCCATGACTGTTAAAGCCTGTGTGGTCCGGTGGGATTGCAGGAGTTCAAAGGAAATGTGTACAACATCTGTGTCCAAAGGGAATGCACACAACACCTGCCCCTTCTGTGAAAGCAGTGACTGACAGGAAAAAAACACAGACCACAGGGCACCTTGCAATGCAGTAGTTACCCCATGCTATGAGTAGTTGCCCCATGCTATGAGTAGTTGCCCCATGCTATGAGTAGTTGCCCCATGCTATGAGTAGTTACCTAATGCTATGAGTAATTAACCCCATGCTATGAGTAGTTACCCCCATGCTATGAGTAGTTACCTCATGCTATGAGTAATTAACCCCATGCTATGAGTATTTGCCCCATGCTATGAGTAGTTGCCCCATGCTATAAGTAGTTACCCCATGCTATTAGTAGTTGCCCCATGTTATGAGTAGTTACCCCATGCTATGAGTAGTTACCTAATTCTATGAGTAGTTACCCCATGCTATTAGTAGTTGCCCCATGCTATGAGTAGTTGCCCCATGCTATGAGTAGTTACCTAATGCTATGAATCTTACACCAACACTATGCGTAGTTACCCCAATGCTACAGTAGTTACTCCCATGCTATGAGTAGTTACCCCAATGCTATGAGTAGTTACCCCCAACACTCTGTAGTTACCCCAATGCTATGAGTAGTTATTCCCACACTATGAGCAGTTACCCCCAACACTATGAGTGAGTTACCCCATACTTTGAGTAGTTATCCACATGCTATGAGTAGTTACTTCAATGCTATGAGTAGTTACCCTCACACTGAGTAGTTACCTCAATGCTATGAGTAGGTGCCCCAACACCATGAGTAGTTACCCAATGCTATGAGGAGTTGTTATGAGGAGTTACCCACAAGCATCCTTAGTGCTACGCTTCTGGAGGTGCCACACTCCTGTGTCAGTGATTTGGAGAGAAATTCTAGAACCTTCTCTGTGTAATTCGAGAGCACCCAGGGTGCTTTTTTTGCAGGCTTGTGGGATATTCAGATGGACGGCCCCTGGGGGTGGCCCGGCTCACATTCCTTTGAATTTGTTTAAAGCCAGGAACTTAGTTTTCTAGAGCGTGAAGAGGGGCTGCAGTGATAGCACAGCCGGGAAGGCATTTGCAGGGGTTCGATCCCGGCATCCCGTTGTGTCCCCTGAGCACTGCCGGAGCAATTCCTGAGTGCAGAGCCTGAATATAGCCGGATGTGACCCCCAAAAAAGCAAAAAGGAAAAAACACAAAAAGAATGAAGAGAAGGAAAGTCCTAAGGAGAATGTCAAGGGGGACGTCCAGCTGAGGAGGGCCAGGGGTGGCGAATTCTGTCCCCGGCACTCACCCACACCCTTTGGTTGGTCGAGGCTGGGAGGAAGGTGCTTCAGGAAGATCAGGTGCAAGCCGTGGACAGCCCAGCTTTGTGGGTACCATGAGCTCTCCCAGCCCTTCCCGAATGGTTCAGCCCTGAGCCGCGGCCCGGAGTGTGTTTAGCTTCACACCACCTGCTCCCTGTCAGGCGCGTCGTTTGTCGTCAACTCCGGTCCCCTGCATTGACTATATTCTTGGGTCTCCTAGGAAGCAGAATCCAAAAAATACACGTTTCCTCGCTAAATCAGCCGTAACCTGATGCCCGGGCTGGCAACGGTCATATGGCTGCTATTTATTTACTTTCTTTTGGCCTCCCAGGGTTAGATAATATTAAATTCCCATCTCTGTTTCCCACTTGACTCGGCATGGGAGGGCCCTATCCCAAAAGGAAAGTCAGCCTGCCCTTTACTCCTGGCCACTCTTTTCACGTGGCCACAGATGCGTGGTCAGTGTCCCCGCTGTGTTTCTGGTCTTCAGCTGGCCGGAGACTCAGTCCAAGTTGAAGCCCCTCCACTGACGTAGCTTCTGGACATGGAGAATGTCTTGAGCGTGGTGGCTTCTGGGGGTGAAAAGAAGCAAAATGTCTCCCGCTGGGCCGAGGCCCCATTTGCGTCCCATGTGGGACTTGCGCGAGAACCTGGCTGCTCACTTTAGGGGGCAGTTTGCAGAGAGGGAAAATGCCCAGAAGAGTCGCAGCAGGCTAGTGCCTTGCCCTCATCCGTGCCTGACCAGACATTTGCTCCCAGACCCAGCTCTGGTACTCCCCCCCCCAATATCATTGCTTTTGCTTTGTGGGCTCACCTAGTGGTGCTCAAGGGCTCTCTCTGGCTCTGTGCCGGGAATGAGCCCTGGAGGCACTCCGCAGCCGTTTGAGGTGCCAGTACCCGAACTGGAGCCGGCCACACGCAAGGCAAGTGTCTTCACCCGTCCTCGGCCCCCAGTATGGCTCGTGATGCTTGTCTCCTTCAGGCGGCACCCAGGCTCCGTGGGCCTCGCCAGATAATCCTTCCCGGGCCTGAGCCTTTGCTGTCCCACCCCAAAGCCTTCCGAGATTTCCTTTCGTGAAGTCCAGTGGCGAGGTGCAAACACACAGAAAGAGCTGACCGTTCGCAGAGAAAGGAGGCTCTCTCTCGGCCTTCCTCAAAGCCCCACGTCCAACCTACCGTTACAGAAAGAGCTGACCATTCGCAGAGAAAGGAGGCTCTCCCTCGGCCTTCCTCAAAGCCCCAAGTCCAACCTACCGTTACAGAAAGAGCTGACCGTTCTCAGAGGAAGGAGTCTCTCTCTCAGCCTTCCTCAAAGCACCACGTCCAACCTACCGTTACAGAAAGAGCTGACCGTCGCAGAGGATGGAGTCTCTCTCTCAGCCTTCCTCAAAGCACCACGCCCAACCTACCGTTACAGAAAGAGCTGACCGTTCGCAGAGGATGGAGTCTCTCTCTCGGCCTTCCTCAAAGCCCCACGTCCAACCTACCGTTACAGAAAGAGCTGACCGTTCACAGAGGAAGGAGGCTCTCCCTCGGCCTTCTTCAAAGCAGCAAGTCCAACCAACCCTTAGTGCCAGGGTGGCTGCCCCACACACTCTTACCCATGAGGACTAGCTTAAGAACGTTTTAAATTTCAATTAAAGAGAAAAAGAAAGAGACAGCTCGCTTACTTTCCATCGTGCACATTACCTCCTCCTTAAAATAGACAGCGCTGGGTTTCCCTCTGGCTTCCGCTTCATCACTGCTGCAAGCTGTTCATTCGCCTCCATTCTTCAGAGCCAGCTCGGCTTCTTATACGCACATTGGCCAAAGGCCTAAACTAGCTCTTTATGAGAAACCGGAGATGCAAAGGGATTCGAGCCTTCTGGAATCATCCTGAGTTTGCTCCAGGAAGCATGACACTGGCAGAAAGGGAATGTAGGTGCCTTTTATCGTGTTTATGGACATGCCTTCTGGGTTTTACAAATAGAGAAATATTGTACAAGTCTATGGGGAGACAGGAGTGAAATTAGAGAGAGAAAGATCCTTTGTGTTTAAGACCAAGGCCTGGAGCCAATTCAGAGAAACGAGACGATAAAGGGGAAGAGCTTTGCGAGGTTATATGCTCTCTCTCTCTTCCTGGGCATCTCAGAGACAGACACAGTTTTATAACTTGGGGAGAGAGAGAGGTGGGGGCAGAGAGGCAGAGACAGAGAGAGAGACAGAGACAGAGACAGAGAGAGACAGAGAGACAGAGACAGAGCTAGAGAGACAGAGACAGAGACAGAGAGGTAGAGATAGAGAGACAGAGAGACAGAGAGACAGAGGTAGAAGACAGAGACAGACAGAGACAGAGACAGAGACAGAGAGACAGAGAGACAGAGATAGAGAGACAGAGAGACAGAGACAGAGAAACAGAGACAGACAGAGACAGAGACAGAGAGGAGAGAGACAGCACTGCCTTGCATGCATGCAGCCAACTCAGTTTTGATCCCCTGCACACATTGTGGCCCCCCACCAGCACCACCAGCATCACCACCAGGGGTGACTCCTGAGCACAGAGCCGAGAACTGCCCCTGAGTAACCCTCACTCCACCGCCATATGGCCAAAATCCCCCAAGATCAGGGAAAATACAGTAAAGTAAGTCTGTAACCATGGGAAAGCTAAAATGCTCTTGAAACAGGAGAACACAGTTGTGATCCTTACTGTCCGGTCTCCAGGCCTAGTCCAGAGCGAGGCGACCGAGAGATTGTGTCTGGCACTGGACGAGCCACTGGACGAGGGAAGAAGATGGAGAGGCAGGGCACTGTCAAATAGTGGGACAGCTCTTTGCCCTCAGACATTTGAAGGAGGAACTCTGCTTACACACACACACACACACACACACACACACATGCACACACACACAGAGTTCAAAATGGACTAAAGATCTGGATATAAGGGCTAGACCTATAAAACACATCAGATTTCCGCCCTTGGGCCTGGCAGCGGCCTTGGTGTCTGGGGCGGGCCACTGGCCCAGTGAGCGGCTGCAGGTTCCACAGCTCGCCCAGCGCTGGGTTCTAGCTCTCAAGCACCATCCTACACCCCAGACCCCGCTGCTATATTGTCTGAATCTAAGGGCGGCTTTTTGTTGTGTTTGCTGACTTCGAAGTTTTTATTTTCCTCGTGAATGAAATCACGCCAGTGTTCTTTTTCTCCTCCTGACCCGCCTTCACTGTGGACAGCGGTCTCCAAGCTCACGTGTGATGGCGCCTCTTTGTTCTGACCTACTAGCTTCCACCTCTTTGGCCTGTGACTTTGACAAATGTGGTCTCGTTTGTTCAGTTTTGCTCTTGGTTTTCTTGCATTGGAATCACTAAGGCTGAGGTCAACGCATTTCCCACCTATGCTTTTTTTGTTTGTTTTTTGGGTGTCACAACCAGCAATGTTCAGGGGTTACTCCTGGCTCTGCACTCAGGAATCACTCCTGGAGTGCTTGGGGACCATATGGGATGCTGTGCTATCTCTCTGGTCCCCAACACCTATGCTTCGGCTTTGTGTTTTATAGCTTCTGTTTTTTCATTCCGACTTGGCTCTGCTATGGAAGCGCTTTTGTGGGTGACTCCAGAAAGATCCTGTAGAGAATGTCTGTAGCTGACCAGCTGTCTCAGCGCCACACTGAGACGGTCTCCTCTTCCCTCCTGCCTGCCCTTTGTTGTAAATTCGTTGCTCTACCTCATTGGCCATGGAGGAAATGCAAGTCAAATTACCCAGATACCCCTTCAGAGCCACTAAGATGTTGTAATAAAATGTTTTCATGGAAAATAACAAGTGTTGGCACGGATGTGGAGAATGGAACCCCCGTATATTTCTGGGAAAATAAAAGGGTGCAGCCACCGTGGAAAGCAGTCTGGCAGCCCTTCAAAGGCTAAACATCGAGTTCCCACACAACTCAGATGTTCCACTCCTAGGTATATACTTGCGAGAATTGAAGACATATGTTCAGCCGAACCCTCACGCACAATGGGCCCTTACAGCCCCGGAAGCAGCCTCAGACCAAAACAACCCAACAGCGATCGCGGCTGACGAGTAAAGGAAAGGGCACGCCACACGGGACAACCCAGCAGAGCCTTCCACGTTGCCCGAGTGTTTGCTCCCGGCCCCACCTGGCAGCCCCCTCCCCTTTTCTGCCCGTGCCTCATTTGTTCTGTTTCATAAACTAAGTCACGCAGCCTATGGCCTTCTGTGTCCTGCCTCTGTGTGTGCGCTCATGTGTCCTAGAGTTTGTGCATGCGCGCACGTGTATGTGTGCTCATATGCCTCTGTGCATGCATGCGAGTGGGCCCCTTGTGTTGCACGCATGCTGCGCAGTGTATGTCTCATCTCCACTTAGCATAAAGCTGTTAAGGTTCATCTGTAGCTGCTGTGTGGTTTCTCCATGACCTTTGATTGCCGAAGACTCTTTCACTTCCAGAATGTTCTGGACACTCTGTGTCTCTCTGCCCGCCCTCAGGTGATGGACAGCGGTTTGCATGTCCCTCTGGCTGTCTCGGACGGTGGCCATGAGCATTTAGGACCCAGTGATGTGGGCTTTTGGCTCTCGTGACACTGCTCTGCCATCAGAGAAAGGTGGGTGGGGTCCGGGATGTGGCCCAGGGCTGAGCACTTACTTGCCTGCATGGGGCACCAGCCACTCTGCCACTCTGCCGGGCACACCCCTGCCATGCTACCAACCGCGACACCCCCACAATCAAGTGTGGGAGTACCGCCCACCAGTACTGCCCTGCATGTGAGCCTGGAAGGCCCACAACAACACAGCACCTTCCAGTGAGTGCAGGCCATGCCACGGAGTGCAGTGGACCCCAAAAGGACAAACATATGTTGGGGTGACAAAGTGGCAGATTCCGGGGATTAAGTGCAGTCAATCAGGAAGTGATGGACTGGAGCGATAGCCCAGCAGGAAGGGCGTTTGCTTTGCATGTGGCCAACCTGGGTTCAATCCCCAGCAACCCAAAGGGTCCGTGAGCACTGCCAGGAGTAATTCCTGAGCAGTGCCAGGTTTGTCCCCAAAACAAAAAGCCAAAAGAGAAAGAAGTGAGGGAAGCGAAAGGCAATGCCCAGATGGCTTCTCTCATGTATGGAATATAAGTAACCAGGCAAAGGAAAGTGTCATGGAGCCAGGCTGACTCCTCTGCCGCGGGATGGAGAGTGGCTGCTTGAGCCACACCCAGGGTGGGGTTGAGGGTGGGAGAGTAGAGACGGGCTCTCTGTAGGTCAGGCTCTCTGTAGGGTCAGGCTCTCTGTAGGGTCGGGCTCTCTGCAGGGTCGGGCTCTGTAGGGTCGGGCTCTCTGTAGGTCAGGGCTCTCTGTAGAGTCGGGCTCTCTGTAGGGTTGGGCTCTCTGTAGGGTTGGGCTCTCTGTAGGTCAGGCTCTCTGTAGGGTCAGGCTCTCTGTAGGGTCGGGCTCTCTGTAGGGTCGGGCTCTCTGTAGGGTCGGGCTCTCTGTAGGGTCAGGCTCTCTATAGAGGGTTGGGCTCTCTGTAGGATCGGCTCTCTGTAGGGTCGGGGCTCTCTGTAGGGTCAGGCTCTCTGTAGGGTCGGGCTCTCAGTAGGGTCGGGCCTCTGTAGGGTCAGGCTCTCTATAGAGGGTCGGGCTCTCTGTAGGATCGGGCTCTCTGTAGGTCAGGCCTCTGTAGGGTCGGGCTCTCTGTAGGGTTGGGGCTCTCTGTAGGGTCGGGCTCTATGTAGGGTCGGGCTCTCTGTAGGGTCGGGCTCTCTGTAGGGTCGGGCTCTCTGTAGGGTCGGGCTCTCTGTAGGGTCGGGCTCTCTAGAGGGTCTGGGCTCTGTGGGGGTCGGGCTCTCTATAGGGTCGGGCTTTCTGTAGTGGTCGGGCTCTCTTGTAGGGTCGGGCTCTCTGTAGGGTCGGGCTCTCTATTAGAGGGTCGGGCTCTCTGTTGGGTCGGGCTCTCTATAGGGCTTGGGGGGGGTCTCTGTAGGTCAGGCTCTGTAGGGTCGGGCTTTCTGTAGGGTTGGGCTCTCTGTAGGGTCGGGCTCTCGTAGGGTCGGGCTCTCTGTAGGGTCGGGCTCTCTGTAGGGTCGGGCTCTCTCATAGAGGGATCGGGCTCTCTATAGAGGGTTGGGCTCTCTATAGAGGGTTGGGCTCTCTGTAGGGTCGGGCTCTCTGTAGGGTCGGGGCTCTCTATAAAGGGTCGGGCTCTCTGTAGGGTCGGGCTCTCTATAGAGGGTTGGGCTCTCTATAGAGGGCTGGGCCCTCTGTAGGGTCGGGCTCTCTGTAGGGTCGGGCTCTCTATAGAGGGTTGGGCTCTCTGTAGGGTCGGGCTCTCTATAGGGTCGGGCTTTCTGTAGGGTCGGGCTCTCTGTAGGGTCGGGCTCTCTGTTGGGTTGGGCTCTCTGTAGGGTCGGGCTCTCTATAGAGGGTTGGGCTCTCTGTAGGGTCGGGCTCTCTGTAGAGGGCTGGGCTCTCTATAGAGGGTCGGGCTCTCTGTAGAGGGTCGGGCTCTCTCGTAGGGTCGGGCTCTCTATAGAGGGTCGGGTAGGGTCGGGCTCTCTGTAGGGTCGGGCTCTCTGTGAGGGTCGGGCTCTCTATAGAGGGCAGCGATCTCTGTAGGGTCGGGCTCTCTGTAGGGTCAGGCTCTCTCTGTAGGGTCGGGCTCTCTGTAGGGTCGGGCTCTCTATAGAGGGTCGGGCTCTCTGTAGGGGTCGGGCTCTTTGTAGAGGGTTGGGCTTTCTTTACAGGTGGGAAGTTTCAGCATGGAAACCCACCTCCCGGGGAGAGGGTGGCGCTGGACCCCCTGAAATCTCACACCTTGCAAAACTTGGATAACTTGATGCAAAAAATGAAACTGGGGGGGAGGAGCTGGAAACCCCCAAAAGGACAGACACCACTGCTCTCGGCTCTCTAGCCTTTGGATAAGTTTTGGGCTCAGGTGGCTGTGCCCTGCCCCCCAGGCTGTCGGCGTCTGGCTAGGACTGCATGACCTTGCTGATGACGTCAGAGCAGATGCCAGCGATCTGGAGGCTCAGAGCGTTGACTCAGAGAGTTCACAACCCGCCGTGCAGTTTCTCTGCATCTGCACACAGGCTGCAGGAATGTTCTCTGCAGCCCCAGGCACTGGTCCAGAGCCCACCCAGCCGTCACCTCCGACGAAGCCTGTTGCAGAACTCCTAAGGGCCGCTGCATCTGCTCTGGATTGCCTCACGCAAATCACTCCGTAGATAAGGGGGTAGTCTAAATGTGGCAGTTTATCCGACCATGTATGCTGTACTCAGCTGGTATAAATATTCTCCCATGCTATCACAATCATCGTGGGACTAGCTAGATCTTACCAGCATATTAGCCTGGCCACGCAAGGACACCTAAGTAATTAGACCAGAGAGAAATGCTGTTTGCTTCCAAACAAACAAGCATGGCTCCCTGATAAAATATAAAACTACAATGAAGTAGAGGAGACTTGTGAAGGCTTGGAGAAATATTTAACTGGCATTGGTGTTGGTCTTTGGTACAGTGACATGCCATCTCAGAAACCCCCTTCTCTACATTTCAAAAGGCCTTCCCGGCTCAAAACATTAGCACAGTAAAGGCCCTAGGTGAGATGCAGGGAGGGACTACCTAGGCATTGGACCCTCCTCTGCTTTCCATAACAATGGGAGGAAGGTCTGAGTTGCGGGGAGGGGAGGGGCGGGGTATAAACTAGCCGGGTTCCCGCTCTCCCGGGCTTCTTCTTCCCGGTGGGGATCTCGCCTTGTGAGCGTTTCTTCCTTGGAAGTTCCACGTGGTGGTCGCCATCTTGGCCTACACGTGGCTGGGGTTCTAGCCTGGAATCCTAAGCATCGGGTTTTCCCCTTTTGCTGATTTGTATGCCTGAACCTGTGATAAGTAAAGTCTTTTAAAATCGCATTGGATTCCTGAGTGTTCATCTGCGCACTGGCCGCGAGGAATGTTCGCTGCCCCCAGGCACTGTCGGGAGCCCCACCCGGGGGCCCCCGACAACAGCCCAAGCCCCGCTCCCTGGTGGCTGGGCCCAGAGCCCACACGGGCTAATCCCAGGGTACAGTTTTCATCCTCTTGCCCTGGCTGGTGCCATCTCCTCGAGAGCGTGTCAGGGAATTGGCGAGAGAGAAGGTTCTCCTCAGAGCGGTCACACAACCGAGGATTGTTTTTGCAGGTTTTGTTTGGGTTTTGTCTTTTCTGGGCCCAGACTAAGAATATACGGGCTTTCGCCCTGTGGACACGGGTCCAGACAGGGGACACCCTGGAAATTCTGCACTTTGTTCTCCAAGCTTTCACCAGAAGAGCCATGGAAATACTCAGCAGGGATAAGGGACAATGTCAGCATCCTTCCAAGGTGGGTTGAGGAAGACTTGTGGGGCCTGGAGTGTGACGTCCACACCCTTCATTGGGGTCACACCCCACTCTCCACAGATGCGGAGAACGAGCCTGTTGCGTGCAGGCTAAGAATGGAGCCCGTGCAGACTCTGATGAGGGGTGCACATGCGGCCACCCCAAGTCCCCAATCTGCCTCATTATGGGGCTGCAGACAGGACGGGACGGTGCAGACAGTGAGGCCAAACAAGCCGCGGGCGGGCAGGTGGGCAGGCAGCTAGCTTCGTGGGGAACCCCCAGAGTCTCAGTCCTGTCCCTCGAGTTCCCTGTATTTTCTTCTACAGTAACAAGTTCTTTCTTGTAGGTTAAAATTATATCCAGAGAGCCGGAGCTATAGTCCAGCGGGTAGGGTGTTTGCCTTGCATGTGGCCAACCCGGGTTCAATCCCCAGCATCCCATATGGTCCCCTGAGGCATCGCCAGGGAGTAGTTCCTGAGTGCAGAGCCAGGAATAACCCCTGAGCATTGCAGGGTGTGACCCAAAAAAGAAAATATCTCCAGAATGGTGATACTATCTTATAAGTGAGAGCTGAAATTACTAGCTAGGATTGTTAACCGTTTTTAGGATTTTAAAATTATTTTGAACTTTTTGATTTAGAAGACTGTTCATAATGGTTTCTCATGGATGTAATTACAACACCACACCCCATACCAAGGCCTGCCTCTCTCCCACCTTACCAGCCCTGCTGTGTATTAATTCTCTTGTATGTTGCCTTTGGACCCTGGCTGAGACCTCACTGTGAATCTCTAGATGAGAAAGTTCCTTTTCACTGACTACACTCAGTGCCACACCCTCTACTTCCATCCATTGTGTTGCAAATTGCAACATTTATTTTTCTTTTTCAGAGCTGCATAGTTTTCCATTGTGTACACACATTTCCCCCCAATACCACTGAAGAACCTCAAAAGACATGTCATTGCTCCACCTTCATGCTGTGAGCAAATTTGGGATATTCATTTAAGCTCTTGCTGATCTTTCTGTTTTAATACCTTCAATATCCTACCTGTTTTGTGAACATTTTTTGCCCCTGAAACTTTAAAATAGTCCCACTTCAAAATTATTTATTATGTTCTTCCTAGAACCCTTCTATTTCAATAAATCATGTCTCATGAATGTCAGTGATATTAATAGTTAAATGTCTTTGTCTCAAGCAAACGACTTATTTTTGGTTTTGGCTTTGGGGCCACACCCAGCTGTGCTCAGGGCCTATTCCTGGCTCTGGACTCAGGATGCCTTGGATGGAACCCAGGTGGGCGTGTGTCAGGCTAGCACCCTGCCCTCTGTCCTACCGCTCCAGACCCTCACACTAGCGATCTAAATAAGTGTCCACATTGGCTTTGTAAAGTCCATTGTTAAGGCAAAAGGTATGACCCAAATTACAACAACAAACTACCTCTCCTCCTTCACCAAGACTGCTCAGACTTGATGGAATCCTATTGTCTGTTTGTTTATTGGACCATACCCAGAGGGCTCAGGGCTGACTCCTGGCTCTGCGCTCAGGGATCACTCCTGGCAGTGCTCAGGGGACCGTATTGGGAATGCCAGGGATAAAATGAGGTGCTGAGGATCTGGGTCGATTTCATGCAAGATAAGCACTTTACTTGCTGTACTCTCTGGCATAGTTAAGAGAATAGTTTCAGATCAGTCAGAACTGTGAACCCTTCCCTGCGTGTCTCTCCACATTCACCTGCTTATTCTCATGCATGGTTATCCCTGAGGGGCCAAGGACAGGCTGGTCAGCTAATAATCATGCTCGAAGAATCCGCCTTATCTACCATGTATCATTATCTTACTCTTAAATGCTTGATGTACTTACGCCTCAGGTATGTTTCATGCATGTCAAACATGGCTGAAGCTAAAAAACACTTTTCTTTTGATTAGCAAGTTTAAGCCTTTGTTGACATCAATATATTTGGATTTTTTTCTTATCATTGTGTTTTCTTTCTCCTTGCCCTGTAAACGTCTCATTCTGGATTTTCATTTTTTACTCCTCTAGTAGATTAGAACTTAGGTATTTTTTCTAATTTTTGTTTTGTTTCTTGGCAACCCCTGGCTATGCTCAGGGATCACTTTTGTGGGCTTTATGCATTATTTTGGGAACCCTATGTTGTCAAATTGGGGTTGGTCATGTGAAGGCAAGTGCCTTAACCCCTGTACTATCTTTCTGGCTCCCCCACTCACCCACTGCTTTGTTTTGGGGCTACACCAGCCCTGCTCAAGGTCTATTCCTGATTCTGTGCCCAGGGATCACTCCTTGCTGGCTTGGGGGACCCTATGGGATGCCAGGGACTGAACTTAAGTCAGTCAGGCGCAAGGCAAGTGCAATTACTCGGCTTCAGTCCCTCCCAACCTCATTCTTCAAACACAGATTTCACTAGGCACCCAATTAGAAAGGACTGAGCGTGCAAGGACAGAGGGACAGTGACTTTCAGCACTTCATTCATGGGGTTGGGGGCCACACCCAAGTTATATTCAGGGGGCCACTCTTGTCTGTGTACTCACAGCTCACTCCCAGTCATGCTCAGGGGGTTATATGTAGTGCTAGGGATGGACCTGGAGTCAGCTCCAGGAAAACAGGAGCCTAACCATTGTGCCATCTCTCTGGCCCTTGCCTGGCACTTTGAAGACATTATCTTCTGCATTTTGGTGTCTTTAAGTGTTGATAGAAGACACCAAGGATGTGAGTTCTCTGTCTGGCTGCTTTTAAACTACTCATTTTGAAAGGGCTGGAGCGATAGTACAGTGGGGAGGGCATTTGCCTTGCACAAGGCTAACCTGGGGTTCAATAACGAGGGGTTCAATCCTGGGAATCCCCAGGATCCCTGAGTGCAGGGCCAGGAGTAATCCTGAGCACCACTGGGTGTGGCCCCCCACATCCAAAACCAATCACTCACTTTGTCTGCAAGTTACTGCAGTTTCACCAATATGCCTCCAGGCATCAGAACGTCTTCAGATTTTTCTGAACTTCCAAAATAGAAGGCTCCACAGAAATTCTCGAATGCTTTTTCTCTCCTGTCCTTCGGCTGATCCTTCCAGGCGCTGTGCTGTGGTGACTGCCCTCCATGCCTGTGCCCTTGGTGGCTCTGAGTTTTCTCCTTGCATCTGTTTGTGCTGTGGTCCGGCGTTTTGTTGTACCCAACTTTAAATTTGCTGATTGTGTTTGTCCCCGCTGCTAGTTAACTCCCACACTGACTCTCGATATGTCGACTGCACATTCGACTTCTATTGGTCAAGAGTCCTTCTGGAAATTTAGAAAACTCTGGAAGTTTAGGATGACCTTTTATTCTGCCATCATTTTCTAAAGTCTTCGAGCATTGAAAACATCACATACCTGATATCCCAGGCAAGCTGGCCAAGTCTGACATACTCCCTGATTCTGTAAATCAAGCACCAGGCCCTCTGATTAATCCATCAGCAGGCCCGCCCCCCTGGACAGCTTAAGGGAGTTTTCCCAAAGCCTGAATCTCTCTTCCCCAGCCCTGTAAAGAGTTTGCCCACCCCTGACCTTCCTAACATTGGAAGACCTCGGAGCCCAGCCCTCGGGTGATTCTGCTAAACTTTCTCTCCCATGCTCCCACCCTGCTGTTCAGTAATGTGCATTGTGAGCTCACTTTGTTGCTTCTGCTGTGACATTTGGTGAGACTATTCCTTCTTTTTTGGTTGACATTTGCCAAGTGTCCAGGGGCTACTTACCTAAGACCATTTTAAATTCACTTCTTTAGCTGAACATGGCAAGAAGTACAGTAGTGTGAATTGGGTACCCACACATGAGACCAGGTTTGTGGTTGTTGCCTCTAGTTGGGAGTAAGAAATTGCTTTTTTGTTGGTTGGCTTTTGTTTTTGTTTTGGGGGGCACACCTGTTGATGTGAATAAGCCCACACAGGGCTTATTCCTGGCTCTGAGTTCAGGGATTGCTTCTGGTGGGGCTTGGGACCGTTGGGGTGGTGGGGATCGAACTCAGGTTGGCTGTAAGGCATGTGCCCTCCCTGCTGTGTTCTCTCTCTCCCCTCTCCCTCTCTTTCCTCTCTCTCACTCTCTCTCCCTCTCCCTCTCTCTCCCTCTCTCTCTCTCCTCTCTCTCCTCTCCCTCCCTCTCTCACTCTCTCTCCGTCTCCTCTCTCTCTCCCTCTCTCTCCCTCTCTCTCACCCTCTTTCCTCTCTCTCTCCCCTCTCTTTCTCCCTCTCTCTTTCCCTTTCTCTCTCTCCTTCTCTCTCTCCCTCTGTCTTTCTCTCTCTCTCCTCTTTCTCCCTCTCTCTTTCCCTTTCTCTCTCCCTCTCTCTTTTCCCTTTCTCTCTCCCTTTCTCTCTCCCTCTCTCTCCCTCTCTTTCCCTTTCTCTCTCTCTCTCCTCTCTCTTTCCCTTTCTCTCTTTCCCTCTCTCCCTCTCTCTTTCCTTTTCTCTCTCTCCCTCTCTCTCTCACTCTCTCTCCCTCTCTCTCTCATCTCTCTCTTCCTCTCTCTCCCCCTCTCTCTCCTCTCTCTCTCTCTTTTTCTTTTTTGGGTCATACCGTCACTGCTCAGGGGTTTCTCCTGGCTCTGCACTCAGGAATTACTCCTGGTAGTGCTCAGGGGACCATATGGGATGCTGGGGATTGAACGTCCTCCCCACTGTGCTATCACTCTGGCCCCTGTGCTATCACTCTCGCCTTACCCACAACTTTTGGCAGAAGCAATCAGTGCTGGCAGGAATATTGTCTGATTTCACTTCCATGGAAAATTAAAAAAAAATAAAAAAGGTGGGGGATAGAGCTTCCATAGGATTCATAAATTCAGCTCCTGGGCATCTATCCCAAGAATATAAAAGCATCAATGTGAAAAGATGTTTGCTCCCCTTCATTGTAGCACTATTCACCCCCCCCCCAAAGATCATGAAGCTGGGAGGCGACTAGACAAAACCAATGTGCACTTGGGGCCCAGGAGACAACATTGCGGGTAAGATGCTCCTCGCGGCGCATCAGCGGGGTAAGATGCTCCTCGCGCACATCAGCGGGTAAGATGCCCGGGTAAGATGCTCCTCGGCGCATCAGCGGGGTAAGATGCTCCTCGCGCAGCATCAGCGGGTAAGATGCTCCTCGCTTGCGCATCAGCGGGGTAAGATGCTCCTCGGCGCATCAGCGGGTAAGATGCTCCTTGCGCATCAGCGGTAAGACCGGAGGTAAGATGCTCCCGCGCCAGTAAGATGCTCGCGCATCACGGTTAGTCAGGGGGGCCCGGAGAAGCATCACAGACGGAATGGAACTGGGTTGGAGATCCTCAAGCGCAATGTCCGGAATCAAGGCAGCCCTTTTGTGATCAAAAGAGAGGACTTTCTCAGATGGGTTAGTGCTGTGCCGAGCAGGTGGGTGCTCCTCCAGCGCTTCCCGGAGAGCAAGTGCAGGGATTCCTCGAGGCCTGGACCTTGAGTACTGGGCAGTGACAGTGTGTTGAGGTGCAGAGGGCAGCAAGGATGCGAGGAAATGCAGCCACCCTGCCATGCTGCAGTTCAATGGTCCAGAATCCTGCCCAGAGACTCTGGATGTAGAGCCTGCAGCGGCCGGGCGAGCTCAACAGGTGGAGTTGGAGCCGCAGCAGGCAGAGGGTGTCTTTGGGTGTTGGTGGCCTTGTCGGTGCCTCATGCTCACTTTGCATCAGAAGGCAAATATGATGCGTCCCAGCATTCAAGGGCCCCTGGAGTGGATCCGGGACCTGGTTTGAGACACCTTGTGCCAGCTCATGCTTCCCAGTACAGGCAGGCAGCGGCGGCCTGGTCCTCTGACCGAAGGACAGGGAAGGACACTGCCTGCGTTTGCTGGACTCAGACTGGTTGTCCCCCACCTGTCTGCCCTATCACACCACTTCGCCTCGCCTAGAAGCCTCGCAGGTCAGCCCGGCCACCATTCTTGGCCCAGCCAGCATATCCCAACGTCTGCCCCAGAGACTGCAATTGAGGTGCTGTGCTATATCTCCAGGGCACACTGGTGATGGGCCCGTCACTTGGCTGACCTGCTTGAGACCAGGGTCTTCCCAGCAGAGGTCGTGGGGGGCTCTGGGGTTCCCGCTGCAGCTGCGTTGCCGCACCTCAGCGTCCTCCTCAGACCCTGCATCTGGTCAGCAGCTGGGCAGATGGAGACACGGTCCCGGGCCCACTCTGGGTTTCCTTCCCGAGTTTTCTGCCAGTCCTACCCAGAGTTGGGGGCAGGCCCCCTAGCTCCTACACCCCAGCTTTCTTTTTTGGGGTGGTACACCAGGCAGTGCTCAGGGCATGCTCCTGACTCTGAATTCCACGATTAACGCTGTCAGGGCTTGGGGGCACCCTATGTGGTTGTGGCGATCAAAGCTGGGTCAATCATGTGAGGAAGGTGCCCTACCCACAGTGCTACCACTCTGGCGTGGCCTCTGCCTGCTATCTGGTGGCAAGAACAGGAATCAGGACAAGGACAGGCAGTGAACCACTCCGCGACCAGGGGCTAAGCCATGCCTGTGACTTCCCACTTGGGTGGGCACCCCGGGGGCCCTCCCTCTGCCAGCCAGCCCTAGCGAGGTCGCTGCGGGTATCGTCTAGGCGAGACCCACTCACTGACGTCCAGGTCAGAGAGGGGCTGATCCTCTCTAAGGGCCGTCAGGGTCCGAGGGGCAGCCCGAGAAGTGAGCTGGAAGGTCCCGGCCCTTCTTCCCTGACCTCCAGAAAGTCAAAGTATAATGAGAAGCAACAGTGAACAACTTGATGCTCTTAAGCTGGAAGAGAGAGAAGAAAACGGGCGGGATCTGAGTCACGTGGCTCTCCCAAAGCAGAAGGAGGAGGTAGGAAGCCGGAACAGACTGTTCACAAGTCAGGAAACGGACCGAGAGTCCTGGTCCGACGGCCTCGCTGGTGAGTCCGGCAAACCTCCAGAGAAGGACGCACTGCCTTTACTTCTCAGGAAACGTTCTGTGGGGAAGACATGGGTGGGGACGACTCAGCCTCTGCTCTCTCCCACCTCCTGCCCTGCCCACCGCCTCCGCCTGCCCTTCCCCACTCCCCCTGCCCTTCCTGCCCACCCTCTCCTGCGGTCTCTCCCTTTCCTCGCACTCACGACTCTCTCCCGTTCTGAGACTTGTCCTGATCAAACTAAAGGAGGTGGGAGAGGGCCCCACAAGCGGACGAAGACCTAGAGGGAAGCACTTCTGCTCGCTGCAGTCGTTAAACTTGACGTGTAGCAGATGTACCGCGCAGAAAAGATTTTCAGTGACAAACTCACAAAGAGCAAGACGAGGGAACCTGAACGCCGGCGGTTTGCCTGATGGTCCCAGGGTGCTGGAACACGCTCGGCCTAACCCCCAAGCCCAGGCATTTGTGCGAATCGTAAGGCTCCTTTCTGATTCGTTGACACTCCGCTCATCTGAGTATTGTTCGAAACCTTCTGAAGTCCAAGAAGTTTTCTGGCATCTTGATTGACGCGGCTAGTTTTCCTCTCAGAACCGGGAAGGTGCATCCTCCCAAGATGTGACCTTGAAACCCAGGTGGGGGTTTGGATCCCAAGCCCAGGGCATCAGGGAGGATTAGGATTTGGCTGTAAGGCTGGGCCCATTCCCGGCCTGCCACGGGAGAGCGATTCACTGTTAGACATGAGCCACTGTCGCCTATGAGAGGACAGAAGTGATGTGCCACGGGTTTCAGGACCACACGGGGAGCGATTCAGGGTCAGCGTACAGAGGCGACGTGCCACGGGTTTCCAGGACCACAGGAGAGGCGATTCAGGGTCAGCGTACAGAGGCGGCGTGCCACGGGTTTCCAGGACCACAGGGAGAGCGATTCAGGGTCAGCATACAGAGACGACGTGCCACGGGTTTCCAGGACCACAGGGAGAGCGATTCAGGGTCAGCGTACAGAGCTGACGTGCCACGGGTTTCCAGGACCACAGGGAGAGCGATTCAGGGTCAGCGTACAGAGGCGACGTGCCACGGGTTTCCAGGACCGGTGCTCTAGTTGGAGGCTAGCAGGAGACTCAGCTGGAGAGCGACCCTGCTGGTCTCTGACTAGTGAGGTTGGTCAGGGGCTGCTTCCTTGGGGTCTCCCGTGCGTGCGGCACACAGACACACAGACACACACACACACTCACACATGAAGTCCTCACTTAACTCATCAACAGGCTCTTGGAAATTTTGTCCTTGACATGGTTTGTTTAATGTCAGCTGGGGTGGCTTTGCAATGCCATAAGGAACAACAGCACATTTTTTTTGGGGGTGCTATAGGAAAATCCTTCGGGGCGCTGGGTGGCACCCAGGAAGTCCTAACATGCTTCCCTGGGCCCTGTCAGAGGCACGGGCTGTGGTGGGTACCGGCAGACCAGAAGGGGTGCGTGCAGTGTGGCCACGGTCCCCGCCAGCACACCGGGGTAGGTTTTGAGTGTGAAGACACCTTTCCTGCAGGGCCCGGGCGGGTGAAGGTCCCTGCACCCCGGCTACAGGACATCCACCTTATCCCTGGGCGCAAAGAGGCAAAATGACCCGGTCCAGCTCCAGCTGCCCTGGAGCCCAGCCCTGTCTCCCAAGGCGCGGGCCTGTCCTCCCTCTGGGCCGCGAGGGCACCCCGTCCCCGCTGCCCTAAGCCTGACCCTGGGGCTGCTGTTCTTACTGTAGCCGCCCAAGAGTGCCCCTCTTCAGCTGACGGGCAGCGGGAAGAAGCACGGCCCCTGCGGTGGGTGGTGCCCAGCGGTGCCAGCGAGTTCGCGGGCTTCAGGGGGGCTCAGACACCCGGTCAGGGTTGGAGCTCTTCTGTTATAATCAAGCGCCGCTGACCCAACCCTGCCTTTATCTCCCTCAGCCTCTGCTTATTAGCACCCTGTCTCGCCAACTGCCGGATAGGAAGTTGCTCCCAGCCTGGCTTGGGCCCGTGAGATTCTGAGGCAGGTGGGTGGCAGTCCGCCAGAGGCCAGGTTCCTGACTGTTCCATGCAGCGGAGGGAGAGACGCAGCTCCTGCGACCATGCAGCGAGGTCCTTCCCCGCTGCAACCGTCCATCCTCACTGCTCGGCCAGCACGAATAGGGACAGCCGCCGGGTGGCCACGCACGCGGCCTCCTGATGCGCTCAGCCCTTGCAAGTGCACCGCCTAATCGGTCCTTATTGATCTGTAGCGCGGATGGGGCGCGCTACTTTAGGAAGAGTCCAGCAAACGCTCTGACTGCCCCCACCCCACACAGTAGCACCGACCCAGCGGTCAGCCACCGACCTTACCCTCCCACCCACCCACCGGGCCGGCCACCCCTCGGGCGGCAGAGTCCAGGCGCGGTTTCCCCGTCGGCCCGGGCGCGCCCTGCTGCCTGCCCAGACCTCGCCCGCCGGGTACCCGGTGCCGCGGCCTCGCGGCGTCTGCAGCTCCCAGGACCCCCACCGGCCCCGGCTCGCACAAGCCCCTGGCACCGCGCCGTCCCGGAGCGATCCCGCACTTCGGGTCCCTCTCAGCTGGCCGCATCCGGGCGGGCCGGTGGCCGGGGCCGGGCCTGTCAGCCACACCCCGCGAGGCCCGGGGGGCGCCCGGGGCCGCGCCGGGGCCTTTGTCCTGGCCGGGCGGGCGGGTGCGGGCAGCGGGTACCTGGGGCCGGCGCCGTCCCGCGATCTCGGGCTCCCCCGCGTCCCCCAATTAGCGCGGGACCGCCTGACGTCACGTCTCCCGGAGATTGGCTGCCGGCTCGGACACTCGGTCCCCCGGCGGGAGCCACTTTTTAAAGCCTTTTGCCGCCGGGGCTGGCTCGGAGCGTCCCGCGCGCACACGCCGGCCGCGCCCCGCGCCGTCGGGTCCCGCCTGCGCCCCCGACGCCCTGACCCCCGACTCCGGCTGCCCGGGCTGGGCGCGCCGACCCTCACCTGGCACCGCCCGCCCCCCCTGCCCGGCTCTGCGCCCCACACCCGCCGCCCGAGCCCCGCCTGCTCGGCCTGGAGCGCGCCCGCGTCGTGCCGCTCGCTCGGGGGCGCGATCGCCCGGGGCGGGGGTCGGCGGCGATGGCGGGGCGCTGGCTCCGGTGGGGGCTGCTGTTCTGGGCCGGGCTGCTGGCGGCGTGCGCGCACGGCCGGCTGCGGAGGGTCACCTACGTGGTGCGCCCGGGCCCCGGCCTCCCGCGGCCGCCCGCCCCTGGGCGGGCCCCGCGGACCATCAACGTCGCCCTCCAACGCCAGGTACGGCCGCAGCAGCTCGGCGGCCGCGGGGACCCCGGCCGCGCCCCCTCGGGGGCCCTGGCGGAGCGGGACCCGGCGCCCTCGCCAGCCCAGCAGCGGCGCGGCGGCCGGGGGCTGCGGCCGCCGCCGCCCGCGCTCTCGGGGGGCCTCCGCGGCCGCTGCACCCCGCGCCGGGGCCACCCCGCGGCCGCCCCGCTCGCCCCAGCGCCGCCCGAGAGCCGCAGCGCCGGGGGTCCCGGATCCAAGTTCCGCCGAAGCAGCAGCTGCAGGGGTAAGCGCCCCCGCCGCCTCCCCGCGCCGGACCCCGGGATGGGGCCGCGGCCAGCGCGCTCCTGCCTCCCGCCCGCCCTCTCCCCGCCCGGGCCGGGCATTGTGAGCCGGCTGCGGGCACGGGCACGGCACGCACACACACACACACACACACACA